>CANXYI010870498.1:0-11401 GCA_948208565.1 Hura crepitans
TTTAATTTTAATTAAGAATCTTTAAGCTATAGTTCACTAGGAATCAAATTAAGTGAATCATAAAACTGTTTGCAACTTAGACTCTAAAACTAACCCAAATAAGTTTCCATATATTCCAATAGCCATTGGAAGCTTTTTATACATTTAATAATGACTTTTATTAATTCAAATCACCTTTGAGTCATTGAACACATGGCTAAATGAACTAACAAAAATTACCATGACATGATGCATAATTGTGCACAATCTTAACACTTAAGCAAGTTTATGAATCTTATTCATGTGCAAATGATTTTCACCACTAAAAATATTTTAATTAACATCATAAATATCTCAAATTCCTTAAAAATTAGTTTTGAAATCTAAAATTTTTAGAAGACAAATGAGACAAATGCCTTAGCAATTATGATTTTTTAGATTTTTACCTCTCAAAAACCCAAATTCATGTCTCATTTATTTCACCAAATTAATCAATTTAATTTTCATGCAACATATGACTAGAATTAAAATCCATATTCTAATTTATGATACATCAAATTAATTGCAAAATTATCAATTAAATCATAAACCATGAAAATAGGAAAAAGGCTTTATCTTTTTTATGCAAAAACCATTTATACACACAGAAGAATTCTTTTCTTCTTAAAACTAATTTAATCCAATTAAAAATCAAGAAATCTAATTCTAATAGCATGCATAATCAATTTTAATGACATTAATTAGATCTAATCACAAAATTAAGATCAATAGCCACTACTGAACTAAGAAATCATAAAATCATATTTTATGTCTAAATCAACCATAACCAAAATTTTCAACATTTTAAATTATTCAAAAACTTGGCTCAAAAACTAGTGTTGGTTTCACATAGGTCAAAACCAAGTAATGATAATTATGATATGAATAAAACAAAAAAAGGATAATAGAAAAATTAAGCAACATTGAAATTTTTACCATTATCTATTACTTAGTGATTCCATGTCATCAGCTTACCTTGTCGTGTTTTTGCAAACCATAGTGATCTACACTGAGAGCATCTCCTAGGTATCCATACAAGAATTTAAGTGAAGAAAAACTAAATATATAGGTGCTAGCACAATATTTAGAATGAAGGAGAAGAATAACAAGAGAATCCAAAAATTCACAAGAAGATTATTTGAATTTTCTATCTATTTGATAGCTACTTGTATTGGTTGATTTATCAAGGCTATTTATACTAAATTAACCTATTTAGGTCATATTTTAAGCCTTACAATCTAATCTAAATCTCATTTAGGGAGGGCCACAAAATGGGCCACTTTTGTCCATTGTGCATGGCTTAGTAAGAGGGTTTATACCCACAGAAATATGAGGCCTTTTTCGGGCTTCCTTTTAAGGATTTTCTTGGCATCAATTCAAATTTACCATAAATATGATTTATGGTATTTTAGTTTTTAAAAGGGCCATTTATAATCAAATCATAATGTACCGTTAATTTGGCCTTTAAGGCCTAATGTCCTTTTTAACACTTAAAAAGTTCAAATTGGGTCAACTAGGTACTAAGCTCAATTTCTCTTTTTCTTCTTTATTTTTTTCTCTGTTTAATGATATCTCATATCATTGAAATATTAAAACTTTGATAATCATTTCAATTCTTTAAGTATGTGACCCTATGGGCTTTTAAAATATGTTGGTAATACATAATGAATTAGAGTTCTAGTCTAACTGGGACTCATATGGTTCAATCTCATTGAGCCTATAATTAATTCCTAATTAATAATTCACTTATGTATAAGTCTTGAGAGGTGTCTAGCTATACATCATAACTACCCAAGTGTTGGAAAGTTAAATGGTTTGACGTAACCCTTCCATATATAACCATCATTCAATTACTCTTTTGACCATACTTTATCTCTTAGGATTGGGTATAAACTTGTGTCGACTCAGTGCTTAATCAAGTATGTCTAATCAAGCCTTCAACATGTTAATTCATATATTTAAATCTTTATTCCTAAAATGCCTTTATGGAACTCATTCATATTTGCATTTCATTTTGATTAATGCTTCCCAGATTAAGGATATATTAGAATTGTGAGATAAACTCTGCATTATATTCTAAGGTGGTGAATTCTCTATTGATCAATGAACTACTCTTAAGTATCACAAACTCTACCTAACCTCCTAGTTATGTATACATCATGGTGAAGTAAAAGCACCAGAGTCAAAGCATACCCTTTGATACTTAAGATAACCTTAGTGATCTCAAGTAAAAAAATACTTGTACCTACTAATATAATGAGATAACTTCATTGAAATAGATTATGTATCCTTATGAAGACCTCATGTTTGGGTCTCTAATGAACTTGTTTCTCAAACAAGCATCCACATGTAAACTTCAAGCATCATAATGCTTAAAGATTTTGAGAGCTGCTATTTGAACAAGTTAAATAGTATAACATGTGTTAGTCTATCTATATTAATAATGTCCTATCTTATTAATATTATGACTAGGGATTGTTTTTGTATTTCACATTTGCATGTAATATGAATCTCACATCATGAACTCTTTATGATTTCCTTTGCTATGTGAAATGATACCAAGGAGTTTATTATAAGGTTTAAGATCCATGTCAATTTATGTTAAACAAATGAATTAATCATCAACACTTATGTAATAGAGAATGCCTTTTATTATAAATGAATGTTTAAATGTACATAAAATATCCCTATTACACATGTTCTTTACGACACACAACTAACAATATTATAATAAGCAAATTCCATAAATCTTAAGAATCTACCCCGATAGCCCTCAAATTGATGAGACATCTTCGTAACATATCCTTAAGCACTTGTATGACTCTTTTTGACTGATGATTAGTTTGTAGATAGAAAGTCATGCAAAAATTCAATCTCATTCCTAATGCTTAATGTAACTTCATCTAAAATCTTGAGGTGAACCTTAGATCCCTATCAAACACTATTGATATTGGAACACCATACAATATAACTATCTCTTGTATACATATCTCTACTAAATGTTCTAAAGAGTAGTCTATTTGGACTTGCAAGAAGTGGGCTAATTTTGTTAGCCTATCAACAATCACCTAGACATCAACATATTTCTTTTGTTTCAAAGGTAGACAAATCATATAGTCTATCATTATTTTGTCTTATTTCCACTTAGATATTGCCAAAGGCTATAGTAAACCTTATGTAACCTGATGTTCTGCTTTCACCTATTTACATGTCAAGCATTTAGTCATATGTTAAGCTATATCTCTCTTTATTCCTAACCACTAATTATGAGTCTTTAAGTCTTGATACATCTTGGTACTACCTAGATGCATGGCATAAGTACTACTATGTGCTTCTTCTAAAATTAGCTTCTTAAGCTTATTATAATTGGGTATGCATAATCTATCTTGATAGTACACATGATTATCATTCATTGTATACTTAGTCAGCTTCCCTTTTGAATATGTTTAACTGTAGCTAATAGCTTATCATCTTTTCTTTGAGCTTTCTCCACTTTATACATTAGCTTAGGCTTTACCCTTATTTGAGCCATTACGGCTTAATCATTGGTAAGCTTCAGATAGATGTTCATAGCTTTCAAAGCTACATAAAAAAAAGTACACAACCTTTTTGACATGTGAATTATGCAACGTAGCTCATTATTTAAAGGATTTTCTTATAAGAGTTATACTTGCTATGGACTTTCTACTTAGGGCTTTAACTACTACATTTGCTTTGCTTGAATGATAATCAATCACCTAGTCATAGTCTTTTAGTATTGTTTTCTATAAAAGTAGTGCCTCTAAATCTTCAAAGTAAAAACTATAGTAGCAAGCTTTAAGTCATAAGTAGGATAGTTCTTCAAATAAGACTTAAGTTGCCTCAATTCATAGGCTATTACTTTACCATGTTGCAAGAGAACACATCCCAAACCATTTTTAGAAGTATCATTATAAACCACATAATCTTTTCTTAACACTAGTTGTGTTAGAATTAAAGCTTTTATTATTATAAACTTAGGTTTCTTGAAACTTGCTTGGCATTTGTCATTACACATGAACTTTCCATTCTTATGCAACAGTTTGGTTAGTAGTGAGGCTATGATAGAGAACCCCTTCATAAACCATTTATAATATCTTGCTAAACCTAAGAAACTTCTAATCTTAGTTGCATTTTTATGTGGCTTCAACTCCCTTATGGCTTCTACCTTCCTTAGATCCACTTCTATTCCTTCAGTGGAAATAATATGACTAGAAATGCTATTTCATTCATCCTAAAGTCATACTTCCTAAACATGGCACATAACTACTTATCACTCACCATCTATAACACAAGCCTTAAATGCTTAACATGCTTATCGTGATTCTTAGAGTACATAAAGATATCATTTATGAATACCACCATAAATGGATCTAAATAAGGATAAAAGACTTATTTTATAAGGTCTATAAATGCTACTATTGCATTTGTGAAACCAAAGGGCATCCCAAGAAACTTATAATGCCTATATCTTATCTTGAAGGTTGTCTTGTTCACATTTGTATCCTTAGGTAATATCTTAATCTCAAATATATCTTTGAAAATAAAACATTCCCTGAAACTGATCAAATAGGTCTTCAATCTTAGGGAGGGGGGATTTGTTCTTCACAGTCAACTTGTTCAACTACTAGTAGTCTATATAGATTCTCATGCTTCTATCCTTCTTCTTTTAAAAGAATACTAGTGCACCCTATGGAGATACATTAAGGCATATGTACCCTTTGTTTAATAACTCCTACAATTGTAAGTTTAGTTTCTTTAATTCTATTGGTGCCATCTGATAACATGTTATAGACATTATCATAGCACTAGCCATTAAATCAATTGTAAATCATACCTCTCTTTTTTATGGCAACCCAGGTAATTCATCAAAGAAGCATTTAGATATTCTTTCATAGTGAAGTATATCTTCTACTTTTAGTTTTTCTTTTCTAATATCATTCGCATAGGCTAAGAATACTATATAGCCTTTTCTTGTCAATTTTCTAGCAATAATATCAAATATCACATTGGAGAGAAAATCTAACCTCTCTCCCATAATAGTGACTTCTTTATCATTTGACATCTTAAGAATTATCCTTTTAAGCCTACAATCCATTATCGCTTGTTATTTAAATAACCAATCCACGCCTAATATGACATCAAACTCATTAAAGGCCAACTGTGTTAAGTTTGCTAAGAACTCATAATCTTAATGCTTTAAAGGACAATCTTTGTATAACATGTTATCTATAACACTATGTCTTAATAGACTAGTTACTTGTATGTACTATTCTAGTTGCATAGTTTCAAAACCCCACATATGTCATAGTGTAATACATATGTATGAACATCTTAACCTTTGGTCTATCAATGCATGAACATAGGTATCAAAGAGTGAGAATGTACAAACTATAACATAAGGAGTATCCACTTCCTCCTTGGCCTAGATAGCATATGTGCAGGCTAGAGCATGCTACTTAACTTCTTATACTAACTTGAACACGGCTCTCTATAAACCTTTTACAATATCTTGCCTACTAGGTCTTTTACATGTCTATGTAGCAAAATAAGTGCCTCATGGCTAACTTCTATCATTTTACCTTTTAAAACAATCCTTTAGTTTGTGCTTTATAGAACCACACCCTAACAAGCTCCAGTCAACTTTGAGCATGAGCCTCTATGTGATTTATTATAATGTTCACACAATGTTATTAATACACCTCTAGTAGCCATTCCTAGAGTACTAGCTATAGAGTCTACTTTATGATCCCTCTTAGAAGTTTTCTTATCTCTAGCTAAAAAACCCTACTAAAATGAACCCTTATGCTTCTTAGTAGAAGCAAAAGTAGAATCTTTGTATTCTTGCCATCTCTTATTCTATTTCATATTCTTCTAATTCTAACATTACGTATGGATCTCTTTTATCTCCATAGTAGCTAACACTAGCACTAAGAAATCTTTTATTCTGCTTACTGCCACACTATATCTTATATGATTATTGAGCCTATTTTGGAACCATTTAAGTCTAGCAACTTTTATAGGGGAACATGACTTTTGCATATCTGGTAAGGCATAAAAACTCTTTTTCGATTCAAAAACATTCATTTTGTGTTGCTTGAGGTTTAAAAATTCATTGTAATGAGCTTCTCTATATGTTTCACTAATATATCTTTACTAGAATTTGGCTTAAAAGAATTCCCAAGTTATAGCTATTGTTGCCTTACCCTTGATTACCATTCTCCATAAGTTACAAGCCTTTTATTGAATGTGTGACTTAGCACATATAAGGCTCTTCTCCTCAGTGCACCCTATTTTGTCAAAAATTCTAGTTGTTTTCTACAACCAGTATTCTACAGCTGCAAAGTACTCTTCCTTGAGGCCTTTAAATTCTTTGGTTCTATTCTTCTTTAATCTTTTTACTAGAGTGCTTCTTCTTGGCTTTAGTTGTGAAGCTAGAGGCCGGGGTTATAGCTATAGATTATTAGCAATAGCTTGCCTTAACAACTAAATAAGCTTGGGTAGCATGGTTTTTGCCTTTAAGCTAGAGGTGTAGGCAGTACAGGATTAAAATTAGAAGCGTAATTTGAGTTTTGCACACTAGGAAATGCATAACTCTCAACCTCTTTATTAATTACTTGACATTAACTTTGTGATATATTACCTAAAATCAACAAAGTGCAATTTGCATAAGTGGTTTATAACTAATATAGATGTAATGCAAATGATTATGCACAACGATTCACACATATGTAGTCACATTAATAGTGGACTCAAAATTTGTAGGTGTGAACTACCCTAAACTAAGCTATAATACCACAAAATATTATGCTTCTCCTATAGATATCTAAGGACACCAAATGTAAGAGTGCCGAATTATATGCCATAGGTGCATGTTCATATAATCATCTGATTTTTTATTCATATATCTTAGATCATGGAATTATTGATAAGAGTACTCATGTTTCACCATCTCCATCAAACTATTTTGAAAAAATAGCACATTTATTTAGTTAATGGTGAAAGTAAACTCTAAGCATTAAACAAACTCATAAACCAACATTCTAAAATCCATAGAAAAGTAACCAAAATCACTTAGCCGTAAAAATTGGCTTTAATAACCTTAAAACATAAAATCCTTAAGAAACATTTATTAAAGAGATTTTATTGAAATTGACAATGTTTGGATATTCATTAAGCAAAAGGAATGCTGAATATTCTCCATGATTAGCAACAATTGCCCCTTCCTAAGAAAGCTTTCTCAATTAAGGCTATTTTTACCTATTTTCAAAAACAACCAATGTGCTAAGCATAACTTTTTTAGTTTCATAAACAATCCACAAGTATACAAAATCAATCAAGCACATATAGCATTATGTATATATAGATCACATCATATATTTTCATCTTATTATCAAGTTAAATAGTAGTAAAGTGTGCATAGTAATAGGATCACTCCATATATAAATCAACATTTTATCCTTGTGTGTACTCATAGATAACTATATGAAGGATGATCATATCCAAGAGTTCTAGCATTTATTTCTCATGCATTCAAATATCATCTTTAAGCTAATTAAGTTCCATATTTGATTCATTTCAATGCATAATTAATTTAAGATTGCTACAGATTAGATAATGAGTTTACATTGCTTGAAAGAGCTCATCAAATTGTTATTTCATAGAATCCATAATAATTGTTACTCTATAAGGCTAAAAAGTTATCGTTGCAAGATAGAGCTTAAAATAGACATTACTTTATAAAGCTTATATAAGTGTTGCTCCATAGAGACAAAAGAAACATTGCTTTGTTAAGCTTATAATAATTCTATGGAATCCTCTAGGACTTATGCAGTCATAATCACTTAACATGACATTAAAGTACTGTTAAAAGACCTTAGTGGCATGCCAACTTATCCAAATGCTATGAAGCTAGTCTAAGCATACATTTGCTCATTATGTAAATTGTTTATTACTCACAGTTAAGAGTTCATCATAAGGTTAAATCATCTCATGTCATTAGGTAATATCATTTATGCGAATATGAAGCAACATCATGCATAACTTATTTGTCTCTAAAGTAATCATGTCAATCTTTGATCTTAATTATCTCATACATTTTAATATTCTCAATTCATGTCTTGATTTTCATATATTACACATAGTTCATGCATTATAGTGCTTTAATGATTCATATCACCTAAGCAATTGTATATAACATGTCATGCCTTAAATTCACTTACATGCAATAATCATAAGTCGTAGTTATACTTTTAAAGGTCAATAGTAGTTATCAATTAAATTATTTCCATAGTTTTCAACATATAATACATGCCAACCATAATAGCATTCATACATGGCTCTTTTACCTCACTTTGTTGTCATTAACGCACATATACACAATCACCTCATATGTTTGTTTTCTTTGCTTATAAACCTTATTCAATGATTAATAGGTATATATTTCACACCTCGACTTTTGGTCCAATTTTTCCCAAGGATAGAATTGGAAAAAGAAAAAAGTGGGGTATGAAATAAATGTATGAATTGAATAGAGTCAGTTGGTATAAAAAATAGAGCAAAAAATGACTAAAGGGTGTAATTGTAAATACGTAAAATGACAAAGGACAAAATTAGAAATGCACAATTAGAGGCCCAATGATAAGTGGAACACATGTTAAAGGGTGAAAAATATGAATGTGGTATGACTAGAACATGAAAATGTCAAAAAAAATGAGGTTTGGGAGATGGTTTTGGTGAATAGTAACACCGAGCAGTAAATAGTACATCCCAAGCTCAATTTGAGTTGATCCTACAAGGAGCTAGTAATAATTATTTGATAAATTATGGTGCAATTTAAGAAGAATTTGAGGTTTTATAGGAGGTTAAAAATTGAAAAAGAAATCTAGATTATGGTCTATAATGAATAGTAAACCATTCAAAGCTAAATAGAAAATTTAGAAACTATGCTAAAAAAAATTTAAAATTGGCATATCTTTATACTAAGATAATTTATAGAATATAAAAATAAATTGACTAGAATTTTATGACATAGGAACCATTAGAAAAAATTAGGGAAATAAATTCAATTAAATGAATATTTATGGAAAATGTGGTGGAAATGGTGTGTATAGTGGAAAATAAGCCATTGAATCAAATCGTGGCATGGAAGATCATAGCCATTCAAGTGTAATAGGGATTAAATAAGGTGGAAATGATTAAGTTATATTTTAAAGGCAATTATATATGGAATAAATCCCACCATCTATATGTAAATCCTTCCACTTAATCTTAGCCATCTATTCCCCATATAAATACGTGAATAATGATAAAATATTCATTTATTTTTAGCCAACCCATGGCTAAAATTTTCTCCCTCCTACCACCCTAAAGTTCTCACTTTAATTCATATTAAAACCAAGTATATTATATAAGAATAAAAGCTCTCTTTATTTACTACAATAACCTCCTAAAAGATCAATAAAAGGAGAAAGGATTTAGAGGAATAAAAGAGATGAAAAATAAGTGTTTGAGGTTATTCATAAGTTGGTAAGTGATTCTCAAACAAAAAATTTGCATAAGTTATTTTTTAATATAAGTTGAGATTGTGTGATTAATTAAATTTTTATGGATTTTTACATGAGAAAAATGAGCATGGAAGTTAAAGAAGTTGAAATGAAAATGATGGATTAATGGAACTAAAGGAGGATTAAAGGTGATTAGAAGAATTTGATGTGGGTTAAAGCTTAAAAAAATGGTTAGTGTATTCTAACACTATGAGTTATGTTATTTCTAGATAATGTAAATTGCAATTTCACTTGTATAAGATAAATTATTAAGAACAATAGATTGTATGACCAACTAGGCTTAAAATAATATTACTTGAGAGTTGAAAACCTTGAAAGAAAAATACATAGCCTTAGTTCTTCATTATGCCAAAATATGCATGGTAAGGAATTAGCCAATTAGTCATGTGTAAAACTTGATTTATGGCTAGATTATTATGTTTAGATTGATAGAAATGAGCTTAGATAAAAGAATATTTATCCTTGTGTATTAAACCTTAAATGGCTAAAAGGTAAACATATGGGAATAAGGTAATGATAGTTGAAAATTTGAGTCATTATATGGATACAAGATTGTTATAAGTAATATATAGACTAAGGTAGAATATATTGGTTATGTAATACTTTAATTTGTGTATTTGTGTATTTTTAGTAGTCAAGAATTAATTAGTTAGTGTATAGGTGAATTTTTAAGTTATGACATGGATTATATATAAAAATTCTAAATGAATTAGTATATGAACAAATAAAGATGTTATATGAGAAATAAAAGTTATATGTATCAATAAAAGAATTTACTTACATGAAAGATGAGAATATATTGATATATGTATAAATAGGAAACTCTAAATTAAAAGTAAACAAAAAGAAATGAATAATTTAATTAAATATTATTTAAAAAAATTAAGTTAATAAAAGATTATATGAATCTATATAATAAAAATTAATGTGAAATATTTATAAAAGGAATAAAATCATATAAGTGGATTAAATTAATATTTCTCTATGTTGTTATAAAGTTGTAATGTAAGATAAGGTTAAAAGAAAGAAATTAAAATATATGATGATCTTAATAATGGACTTAAACAAACAAGAATAATCAAGGAAATTTTCAAATAGCTATACGTGTATAAGGAAATACATAAAAAAAACTATAAGAGAAATTGAAAAGAATAATATTGGTATGTTAGAATAATGATAAATCTAAAATAAATAAGATTTGAAGTATATGGAAATGGTAATAAACTTAAATAAATGAATTTATGAGAATAAATATATAATAATTAATGATATAAAGTGAAAGGTTTAAAAAGTGTAATATCAAGTAAAGTTGATAAAAAGAAATGGTAAATGGCATAAGGAAAAGATATATATGTAACTAAAGAAATATGATCATAATATAAAGAATAGTTAAACGAACTAAAAATATATGTAATTATTACAATTTTTTATCTTTAAATATTAATGACAATAAAGCCATATAGAAATAGTGTTTGTATTCCAAATAAAGAAGGGCAATAAAATAAATATTTGGACATTATAAATAGAGGAAATTTATAAAAATAAATGGTTATTAATATAAAGAATTAAGGATAAGAGAAAGGGTAATATAAATTATATATGAAGCAATATGTATTATATAAAAATAATAGGTAGTTAAATAAGATGTGAGATTATAAGATTAAATTGAAATTTAAGACATTTGACTAAAAGTCTTATAAGTGAGTATATAAATGGGGAAATTTTAAGTCATGGGATGCAAATATCATAATGTAATAATGATGCATGTTTACAAACAATGTGGATATGACATGAAATTG
>CANXYI010870574.1:0-11124 GCA_948208565.1 Hura crepitans
TAAGTATAGTATAAGAGATGGGGAATGCCTAAATTGGTGCATATGTTATACATAATTACAGTTTAATAATGCAATTATATAATAAATTATAAAAGGATATATTTAAATGAATGATTGATGAATAAAATAATTTTAGTGTATATATGTGATGTGATATCAAATAATGTTAAAATATATTGGTGAATATAATGATTAAATATGTAAGATTGGCACTTTAATTATATGAAATTTTTAATATAATTGACAATTATTAAAAAAATGGTATTTATTGAGTAATGAAATTTATTTGTTTAGGTAAATGTGACATGCAATAATGAGTAAAAGTAGAAGTAAATAAATGTATATGTGACAATTAAAAGATTTAAGTAATAATAAAAGATAAATAATGGGAAATTATTGAATAATTAAAATAATGATTGAGGGTAATATATAAAAATTTATGTTAGGTAATTTTAGTGACATTGATTAAATAAAAATTTCTAAAATAATGTTTATGATTAATAAAAAAAATAAGGGATGATAAATATTTGTTGTATAGGTTAAAGGTGGTCATGTATATTAAGTGTATACAATGTGTGGAAATGATTAATTTTTTTTATGAAAGTATGGCATGTTCTAGGTGAATACACAAAAATGTTTTAGACGTGAGAATGTAACTAAATGTGATAATAATGATGGCATGGAAATATAGAAATGACAATAACAACTATGCAAAATTATCGATATGAATGGAATGGATAATTTCATAGGGATGACTTAAGAATAGAAATTATAAAGTTGACCACATGAATAGTGTTTTGCTCGTAAAGTGACTTTGTAACTGGGGAATGTGCGTAAGTGTACAAGTTCCATAACTATAATACATAAATAGTGTCATAACAATAGAAATGACCTATAATTGTGCAAAGTAATTGATAATTAAGATTTAGCCTATATCAGTTAGACACCTATTGGATGGGTTGACCGGTCAAATAAGGAATTAGTAGCTACTAAAGGTTTTGGTCCTCTGAGGCCATTGCTTGTAATGTTTGATGGTGAGTGCAACCGCTAAGGTTATGTTACTGAACCATGCTCATCTGGGTATTGGGAGGCCTCTATGGGTTGATCCTTGCTACCTACCTTGTTTGTGGATATTGGGATGTCCCATAGGGCTAATCCTTGCTATCCACTTGAGATTACATTTTGATTGGGATATTAAGAGGTCCCACAGGGCTAATCCCTACTATCCCTATAGATGTTGGGAGGTCCAGGAGGACTAATCCCTAGCACTATGATATTGGGATGTTCTCATGAACTTATCCCTACTGTTGGATAGATTTGGTAGGTACAGGTGTTAAGGTCCAAAATGCGGGCCACTGCATAGTCTGGATCTTGCCATCTAGTGTCATTAAGAGTTGTCTCTCCAGTATGGGCTTGAAATAGAATGACATAAACAAATGTGAATAATAATGATTACGATGAACTTACAACATACCTAGCACAATTTAAAAGTATTATAATTTAACTGGGTGAATTTAATTAGACTACAAGATACACTAGTTAATAAATAATAAGGTTGATAAGGAAATAATAGAATTACATGCAAAGAAGTCTGCATACTCATATGATTATCTTAAAATGTGACCATTGCATGCTTGTGCATGGAGGTTCATTAAGACCACAATATAATTATTGATATCCCATTATGTTGGTACAATAGCCGTTAGGTCTAAAATGTGGACCACTGCACATCTGTATCCCTTCCGTCTAGTAGTGAGGTTCTATCTGTCAAATATAGGCTATCTAAATTAATAAGTTAATAAAAGTAGAGAATAATAAGAAATGTTTTAATGATCGAACAAAGAATATTTTATGACTAACTTGTATACAGAATAAAAGTTATTTAATCTCAATCAAGTGAATAGAATTATGGTGATAAGAATAACACATTAAAGGGAATTAATATGGTAAATTAAGATGATTATGTAAGAAATATTAGAACTAAAAAAACCAGACTAGGAAGTTAAAAAAAATAACATATTATTTTCATAGTGTTAGGTAAATTAATGTAAGAAAAAATCATATTGCAATATGTCAGTATGTGAATGTAATACAGATGTAAAGAGAATATGATGTTTAGAGGGACAAGAATATTATTAATTAAAAAAAGTTGACTAAATATGAAGTATTAATTGTTAAGAGAACTATGAACTCGATTTATATTGCTAATTAGAGATGGAAAATGTTTATTTGTGTTGTGTAAATATAGGTTGCATCGCTGAGTATAAATTAAACTTGATATATTATAAGTATTTATATGCTGTTGCATAAAATTGTTATAAATTGTTAATGTTATCATATTTATGATGCATACTATGTGCTTACATGTTAGACATATATTTCATTGAATACACCATTGAGCATCATTGCTCAACATACTAGCTTTTGCTAGTGTGTAGGTAGTAGACAGGAGTTTAAATAATAGCCTCAAGCAAAGTAGTGTAGGTTAATGAGTTTTAATTTGGCAACATAAGTTCACAAGTGAGTAACATTACTAGAGTGGCACTCATGTATATGTCAAATAGTGGGCCTTAGATTTTATGATTATAAATAGGTGTTTATTGTTAATAATAATAAGTTAAATAAGTCAGTGTGATGTCCTTCATTCAGATCCAGCAATCGGATTGGGTAAGAGATATCATTGGTGAAACCCTATATCTGAAATGTCTATTGGTTGGGTATTAGGATGTTACAATATTACTATAAATGAAATAATGGAATCAAAATCATGGAATAAATAAATAGTCAAACAACATAATTAGAACAATCAAATAAATAAGAAATAGTAGAAAATAAATAATTAAATTGATAAGAAAGACCATAAAATAAACAATTAAATAAATAAGAAATAACATGTGAATTAAATTATCACATTTAAATGATAAATGGAAGAGAAATAAAACAAAAAAAATTAGATAAGAAATAAAAAAGAAGATAATATCATTAACAAACATATAATAAATTATCTCACTTAACTATTAGATGGACAAGAAAATAAAATATAGTTAGCACATTTAACTAGTAAATGGGTAAGAAAGAAAATAAAATAAAAAGCACCACATTTGATTGGTAGGCGGATGAAAAAGAAAAGAAGAAATAAAAGTAGAAAAGAAAGGATTGGTCAACCCAACATTTATAATTTTCTTCATAATTGATCTTCAATCAAATTGAGAGAAAGCAAGAAAATAATTTTAAAAAAACACTTTAAAATAAGAAAAATAGTGTTTAAAAAATGCTTTTTCTATCTGTAAGTGTGCACTTACCAAAAAAAGCTAAACCCTTTAACTAATGTGGGTCATTGTATTTAAACAAAAAAATCGAGACATTAAACGATCATTTTTGCAAGGGAAAATGCATGTTTTGGTATAAAAATGTCTATTTTAACTAGTGAAAATGGCCATTTCACCCATATAGGAGTCCTAAAACCCTAAATGACATTGGAAACCTAGAGTTTATAGTTGCCCCCAATTTTGGGGAGGTGAGTATAGATTGTGATAGGTAATCAAAAGTTTAAGAAATGGAAAGAGATACGTACCTTATAGGGTGACCCTTTTGGTTTGTTACAAGTTTTTAAGTAGGGCAAGTAGTGGCATCCATTATTGGTTTACACAGGGCAACTGATTGCACTTAATGTTGGTTCAAATAAGGCTAGACCCATTGCACCTAACCTTGATTCATACACAGTGAGCCATTGCATCTGATACTAGTTCAAACAAGGCAAGTCATTAAATCTGTTGTTGGTTTGGGCAACACATAGTGTTCGTTTAAACAAGGCTAGAGTAATTGCATCTTACCTTAACTTAGATAGGGCTAGCCATTGCATTTTCTAATGGTTTGGAAAGGGTGAGCCTTTGTACCTAGTGTTGGCTCAGATAGGGCTAAAGCCATTACATCTGACCTTAATTTAGACAAAGCAAACCATTACATCTAGTATTGCTTTAGATAGTGTTAGTCATTGAATCCTTTGTTAGTTTAGGTAGGGTGAGCTATTGCACTGATGGTGGTTTAGACAAGGCTTGATCTATTTCATCTGACCTTATTCTTCACATTAGGTTAATTATAGTTTGGGATGAGCTAGACCTTGTATGTTGCCTTTTGTAGTAGAGCAAATGATAGAAGTGATTCTGAATAGCAAGCACGAGGCCGCACTTAGTTGTTTTGATTTGAACTTTGAAAAGCATATAGCTTGCCACCTTACAACTTGATTAAGAATTTTCTTGTCGGAGGATTGATCAACTACAATTGAATAGAAGTTATGTTAATGATAATGAATGAAGGAAACAAGTTATACATGCTGTGTGTGGGTGAGCACACATATTTTTTCTTATCTTAAATCTTTCTTGGTTATTATCTCTTATTTTTTCATCTTGTTATATGGTTCATTATTTATTCATCATAATAAATATTTTTTTAGTGTAGCATAATAAAGACAAATGCAATAAAGAAAAGACATTTAATAAGAATGAAACTTTGAAAAATAATCAACATTTGGAGTATAAATTTTAGTGTCCTACAAAATAACATGTAAAAGAAATATAGAGAAAAGTAAGAAGTGAAAAGGAAGATAAAAATGTATCAAAGGTGGGGTGGTTGTCTTGAATGTTGAAGTAGCTAGATCTCAGCCTCAAATGAGTCTAGTCTAGTTGTAACCTTATTATGTTGATCCTTAATCCTTATTCCTAGATCAGTGTGAATGACATGGAATGCCTCCATGATATATATGTTGGTTTTCATGGATTATGCATAGCCAAAAATAAAACTCCATGGATACTAAACAAAGGAAAACGGGCCATTTGAAGAATTGAGCTACAAAATTAAATTAAAAACTAGAGTTTGAATTCCATACCATCTCAACCATGAACCTATTAAATTCATGTTTTTTCCTTATTAGGTTGTCACAAACCACAGTGATCCTTATTGAGAACACTGTTAAGGTATCCACACAAGAATTATGAGATGAGAAATTACCAAAAACTTGTAAATTAATAAAGTGTTTTGGTATTTGAAGAAGAAGAAAATTGCTCCATAGTAAAAATTGTTTTTCCATGAATAGGGGTTTGTTTTTATGTTTGGTGGCTGATTTTTGAGGCATTTTTATAGCCTCTTAGATGCCCTTGGTTAGATATTAATCCCATTAAAATCTAGGCCAATTTAGGTTTAAATAAGCCCATCAATTAGGCCATTTAATCCACCCCTACGTAGAGCCCATCTAATAGGCTTCTGTGCTGGGTTATTAGCTCATATTTGGGCAAGCAATTGAAGCCCTTATATAAATTACTTGTAGATCTATTTTAAATTCCTTTTAACAATTATAATGACATCTCATGCCATTAAATTACTTAATATAATTTAATATATTAAGTCCTATCTCAAATTCTTTACGTGTGTGACCCTATGGGCTTTAAAAGCACGTTAGTAGTAAGTAGTGAATAAGAACCCTACTTTAACAAGGATTCCTATGATTTAATCTAATTAAATTATAATTAATTCCCAGTTAAATATTCACATATGTATAAGTAATGAGAGGCATCTAGCCATGCCTTATAACTGCCCAAGTGTCAAAACGTCAAATGGTTTGACATAACCTTTCCATACATAGCTATCGTGCAATAAACTCCTTTCACCATTCTTTATCTCATCTAGGTTTGTGTATAGACTTGTGTCAACTCAATGATTAATTAAGTATGTATAATTAAGCCCTAAATATGTTAGTTCTAGTAAAATTGTCTTTATTGCAAAAATGCCCCTGTGAATTCCATTCACACTTGCACTTCACTTTGTCCAAAGTTTCCCGAATAAAGATCATTACTAGAATATGAGATAAATGTCCCACTCTACAATCTGGGGTGGTGAATCCTTTATTGATCACTGTCCTATCTTTAAGTATTTCATGATATTCTAAAATCTCATACTGACATTCTCTCACTTCCACTAGCACCAATCACCCATACATCTAATGCCCATGGCATTTACATGCTGATTAAACTTCCCTTATGATAGTGCCTTTGTGAGAGGATCAATTACATTTTAATCTATATGGACTCTTTCAATCTTCATGTCTTGTCTACCAATGATCTCCCTGATTAGGTGGTAATGCCTAAAAACATGTTTGAATGATTAATGAGACCGTGGTTCATTGGCTTATGCAATTTCCCCATTATTGTCATAATACAATGGTATTGGATCAATAATACAAGGGACCACATTAAGTTTAGTAATGAACTTAATAATATAAACTACTTCTTTGGTCATATAAGAAGCTGTTATGTAATCAGCTTTAGTTATACAATCTATAGTTATGTCATGTTTGGAACCCTTCCAAATAACTGCTCCTTTATCCATAATGAATACATAACTAGACTGAGGCTTACAATTATCCTTATTAGATTAGAAGCTACCATCTGCATATCTACTTACCTACAAGTCTTCTTCTCCATATACAAATAACATATCTTTAGACCTTCTTAAGTATTTAAGGATGTTCTTGGTAGCCACCCAATGTTCCTCTCAATAAGTGGATTGGAATCTACTTGTGACACTTAGAGCAACTGACACATCATGCCTAGTACATAACATAGCGTACATGATATATCCAATAGCAGATGCATATGGGATCCTACTCATTCACTCTCTCTCCTCTTGTATTATAAGACACATAGATTTAGAAAGGTGTTTCCTATGCACCATAAGAATAAAACCTTTCTTAGAGAGATACATGCTAAATGTCTTTAGCATTTTGTCTATGTATTTAGACTATGAAAGACCAAGTAACCTATTAAATCTATCTCTATAGATCCTAATCCCCAGTATATAGGTTGTTTCCCCAAGGTCTTTCATAGAGAATTGTTTACTTAGCCACATATTGATTGATTGAAGGATTGAGACACTATTTCCTATTAGTATTATATCATCCACATATAGCACAAGGAAAACAACTGCACTCCTAGTAGCCTTCTTATTAACACATGGCTTATCCAAGTTTTGTGAGAAACCAAACTCTTTGATCATTTTATTAAAATGGATGTTCAAACTCCTAGATACTTGCTTCTATCTGTAAATAGACCTCTGAAGCTTGCGTACCTACTTGCCATTCCAAAATATGAAATTATAAGGCTATGTCATATTCACCTCCTTTAATAAATTTCCATTAAGGATAGCTGTCTTCACATCTATTTTCCATAACTCATAATCATAATGAGTGGTAATGGCAAGAAAATTTTGAATGGATTTAAGCATTACCACTGGAGAAAAGGTTTTATCAAAGTCAATTCCTTGTCTTTGATGAAAGCATTTTGCTACAAGATATACCTTATAGGTATTCACATTAACTTCCATGTCTATCTTCTTCTTAAAGACCCATTTGCACCCAATTGGTTTTATCCCTTCAGGTGGATCAACCAAAGTTTAAACTTTGTTTTTATACATGAAATCCATTTTAGATTTAATTGCTTTAAGCCATAATTTAGATTCTGATCCTTTTAGAACCTTCTTATAGCTTGTAAGCTTATCATTCTTTATTATAGTCACATTTTTGTCCTGGTCCATGAGAAATTCATATCTTTCTAGAATAGTCTTAATGCTAGTAGAGTGCCTAGGAGCTTTTGTTTCTATAGGCTCTCATATTATCTCATCACTCTGAGTAATAGGCTTGGGATTAATTGGTTGATCTACTTTAATTTGTTGATAATTAACTTCATCAAGTTCAATCTTACTCTCACTTTCTTCCTTTAGGAGAAACTCTTTCTCTAAGAAGTTTGCATACTTTGAAACAAACACCTTTTTTCCCAAAGGATGGTAGAAGTAATACCCTAAAGATTCTTTAGGATACCCCACAAATAAGCACTTGTTAGACTTAGCCTCAAGCTTATTTGATGTAGTTCTCTTCACATAAGTAGGGTAACCCCATACTTTCATATATGAAAGAACCAGTTTTTTATTATATCATATCTCATATGGTGTAACATCAACTGACTTTGATGGGACTCTATTTAAAGCATAAATAAAAGTCTCCCATGTATAACCCCTAAAAGGACTTAAGTAACTCTGTAAGGCTCATCATATTTTTGAACCATATCTAGCAAAGATCCATTCCTCCTTTCAAATACACCATTATGCTATGGTGTATATAGAGGAGTGTATTAGGACAATATTCCATTATCTCTTAGAAAACCCTAGAATTCTCGACTCAAGTATCCACCACCTTGATTTGATCAGAGTGTTTTAATACTCTTGCCAAGTTGTTTCTCCACTTCATGTTTGAATTCTTTGAACTTTTCAAATGCTTTAGACTTTTACTTTATCAAGTACACATACCCATACCATGAGTAATCATCGATAAAGGTAATAAAGTATAAGAAACCTCCATGTGTATGAGTAGTCATTGGACTACATTCATTTATATGTATTAGTTCTAATAATGCACTTGTATGTTCACCCTTTCCAAAAAATGGTGACTTAGACATCTTGCCTAATAAATAAGATTCACATGGATTATATGATTCATAATCAAATGATCCTAAACTACTTTACTTATGTAGCTTGGTCATGTGTGTCTTATTTATATGGCCAAGATGATAGTGCTATAAATAAGATGGCTTTAGGTCATCTAATTTTAGTCTAGTGGTATTTATATTATGTATTTTTTATCATTATCCAAAACATAAATTCCATTAACATTTAAACATGAACAATAAAAAAATATCATTCAAATAAACATAACAACCCTTATTCTTATTAATAAAAATTTCAAAACCTTGCTCAACAAGATAAGAAACTGAAATACTATTTCTAGCTAAAGAAGGAGCATAAAAACATTGATCTAAAATTAATACAAGTCTAGAAGGTAAAGACAATTGACATGTTCCTATAGCTAATGTAGTAACCCTTGCTCTATTTGCCAGACGGAGGTCTACATCTCCTTTGTTTACCTTCCTACTGCTCTTTAGTCTCAGCATAATAGAAACTAAGTGAGAACTATATCCGATATCTAATACCTATGATTTGTTATCTAAAGTAGTATTAGTATTAATTTCGATCATATAAATACCTGAAGTAAAAGCACTATTTTACTTCTCCTTCTATTGAGAATCCTTAAAGGCCCTGCAATTACACTTCTAATACCTAGTCTCTTTACAATGGAAGCACGTGTCCTCTGAGGTAGTCTTTTTTCAGCAGCAATAGTAAGAGGGGTAATAACTACTTACTGCTTTTTCTTCTTACCTACCTCACCTTCGGTATTAGCTATCTTCTTTTTGTTCTTCCTCTTACCTTTAAAAGAAATGGAAGAACTAATGATCATGACTATTTTAGAGCTCTATTTCTTAACACCCTCTCAACAGGTTTGAGCATATTGATTAGCTTAAGAATGATGGTGGTGATCTTATTCATTTGATAGCTAAGCATAAAGGATTCTTAACTATCACAAAACCTAAGCTAGCCAACTGCTTAATGTACACTTTCATCTTTAGCCTATGCTATAGACCTATAGTTCCCTTAACTATCCTACGGTAGAATAGGGCCTTAGATATCTCATATCTTTCAATCTTGCTCTGATCCTCAAATAGCTCTTTGAGGTGAAATATTATTGCTAGAGCATTCATATGCTCATGCTATTATTAATGCTCATGAGATATGGATGCTAGCATGATACAAGTAGCCGCATTCAAATCCTTCATATTCTTTAAGTATGCTTATTGCTTATCAGTAAAAGCACTTTCCGTAGGGATGGAGGGAACTAGCCTTTCAATTATATAATTAATTTTTTCACTGCTCAAAACTATTTTAAGGTTTTAAAGCAAGCCATTATAATTCAAGCTAGTTAGCTTATTAGCCTTAAGCATTGAACATAGGTTTATGTTGGAACACATTATGAAAAATGTTATGTGATGTTGCATGTGAAAAAGGAAAGACATGTTAGTGCATGAATATACACATGAATGCATTTAATTAGGTCTTTAATTAAATACATTTTAACTCCCACTATTTTACTGCGAACTAGTAGCCCTTATTATTTATTTGATAAAACGTATTGGCTTTCCTAGTGGGTCAATAACTATCTTTATTAAGGTCAAATCTTAGGTATGCCAAACAAGCCTAACCTATAACTTAATGGTAGGTATCTCACACCAATTGCATCTAGTATAACTATTGATCATTAGGGTACCAACTCGTGGTAAATGTATATCTCATATACATATCCCCAATCTTACCTCTAGTCTCATTAACCTTGGGTATACCCAACAAATTAACAAAACCAGTTAAGATAGACCCATTAATATAAATTAAACATATCCAATGTAGTATAGGCTTGAGCATGCTTAATAACACAATACTAAAAAATACCCTAGTTTAACTTATATTAATAGAAGGCTTACAGGTCTAAATATTAATGAGGGATTTCATTCATTTTAGTCTCATCATTTTATGGTTAGGCCATGCTTTGGCATGCACATGCATATTTAATTTAATTAAATCATACATCGATATTTTATCTCAGTAAATATATGACCTAGTTATGGACTTTTACTACATTATTTTCCTTGAGTCAAAAGAAAGCAATTTAGGGCAAACCTTAGGTAGTAATACATGAATTACAAATCTAATAAGAAATAATTAAAAAATATTCTAACTATTTCTTCATTGGTACTCCTTGCTTTGGCCTTCCTCTCTATTGCTCTTTGTAATTCTCCTTCCTATTCTAATCCTATGTAATTTAATTACATAGTTTCTTAATAAAGAAAACCTCAAAGTTAGATTTGAGAGGAGTTTGATGAGAAGAGAAATATAATAGAATTAGAGCAAAAGGCTAGACATGTAGGGCAAATTTACCAAAACAAAATAATCCATGCATATGATCAATCCAAATGGTTATAGTCTATAACTAGTCATCATGCCAAACATACACCCTTAATCATACATTCTAATGCATTATTTATTGAATATAATAACTACAGTATTTAACTATTGTTATAACTCTTATAAGACTAGTTTGGTCTATTCATCTCGGTCAATTGATTATTCATACTTGTAATAGTGGAATTTTGATCAATATTAAATATGTAATTTAATTATTTTAATCCCATTAGA
>CANXYI010870627.1:0-18546 GCA_948208565.1 Hura crepitans
ATGTATTTAAGGGTGTAGAGGCACTAAAATTTTTTTAATGAGGTGAATTTAAGTTTAGAAGGAAGGAAAATGATAAAAATAGAGGGTTTTAGGAAGAGAAAGCTATCGACTTTCATGAGGGATGAGAGGCAGATGGGAAAAAAGTTATTTTGACTTTTTAATGGCATTTGACCCCTTTATATATTTTTCATAAATTAATTATTTTTAAAAGCATTTTTCCCTCCTTTTTCCTTAAATTGCCTCCTCTTTTAAACCTAATTGAATATTAACTTTTATTTATAAAATTCACTTTTATTTTGCCCCTTAATCCTCTAAAAATCGAAGATAAAAAAATGATTAAATTCACTAGTTTTATTGTTACCTAATTTTCATAAAAATACTTCTAGATGTATAAAAATTCCAATTCTAGTGCCTACAACTAAATTAGAATTTTTAAGTATCAAGTTGTATAAATCTTAGAAATTTCTAAGCAACTTTTGAATATTTTACAGTTCAGCCAAAACCACATCACTATTCACGTGACATTACAGTAAAACTTTGCAACCATTTTTAACCATTTAAATGACCTCATTTTAACTTCAAATTTCACCTATAATTATGTTATATTTAGTATTTCCATTCAGTAATGTTAATGTCCTTAGCCATAGAAAATGCTATTCATGTCCTAAAAAGTACTATTCACAACGTCGAGATTTTTTAGGCATTACATTTCTTCCCCTCTTAGAATAAATGTCATCACCAATATTAAATTATTACTTGGTTTGAATAACTGTAAGTATTGTTCTTTCATTTGAGCTTCTAATTTATATCTTCTGACCATGGAAACATGGAAGACATCATGGATCTACTGATGTTCCGGATGTAAAACTAGTCTATAGGCTACCGGTTCCAAACATTTTGTAATCTCGTATGGCCTAATAAACCTAGGACTTAACTTTCCCTTCTTTCCAAATTGGAAAACATTTTTTTCAAGGTGAAACCTTGAGAAATACCTTGTCTCCCACTTTATATTGCACATCTTTCCTCTTTAGATCTGAATATGACTTCTATTTGTCAAAAGTTGCCTTCAACCTTTCTAATGATCTTTACCTTTTCTTTTGCATCTTGTATTAAATCTAGCCCTATAAGCTTAGTTTCACTGAGCTCATTCCAACACAAAGGTGTGTTACACTTTTTTTCCATATAAATCCTCATAAGGAGCCATACCTAGGCTTGCTTTATGACTGATGTTATAGGTGAACTTAGTTAAGGACAAATATCATTGCCAACTTCCCCTAAACTCCAATACACAACCTCTTAACATATCCTCAAGAATCTATATGACCCTCTTGGATTGTCCATCAGTCTATAAATGGAATGTTGTATTAAAGCTCAACTGAGTACCCAAGGCATTATGAAGTTTCTTCTAAAACCTCGATGTGAACCTCGGATCTCTATATGATATAATCGAAGATGGCACTCCATGTAACCTGACTATCTCATCCACTTAGAGCTCTACTAGCTTTTCCAAGAAGTAATCTATTTTCACTAATATAAAATGAGTAGTCTTTGTCAAACGATTCACAACCACCCATATAGAATCACATCTACTCCTTATCATATGTAACCTAACAATGAAATCCATCATGACTCTATCCTATTTCCATTTTAGAATTACAATAGGATGAAGCAACCTAGAAAAAACTTAATGCTTTGCCTTTACTTATTAACAAGTAAGGCATTTGGTCACATACTCTAACATATCCCTCTTCATGCTTAGCCACTAATAAGAAAGCTTCAAATCCTAATACATCTTAGTGCTACTAGGATGCATAGCATAAGGAGCATTGTGAGCTTCTTGCAAAATCTACTTCTTTAACTTTTCTACATAAGGAACACATATTCTATCATGATGGTACAAATAACATCCTCCTTTAATCTCATACTCTGTCAGCTTCCCCTCTAGGATACCACTTATAACACACATTAATATGTGATCATCATGTTGATAATCCTTCACTTGATGTATTAAACTAGGCTTAACTTGCATCTCGGCTAAAAGAGCACCATGACTAATAAGTTGTAGACGAACATGCATAGCCCTGATGGATGACATGAACTTCTTATTAAGTGTATCTGCCACTACATTAGCCTTCCTTGGATGATAATCAACTAGGTAGTCATAGTCCTTAATCAATTCCATCCATCACCTTTATCTCAAGTTCAACTCCTTCTATATAGGACGATACTTAAAACTCTTGTGATCAGTGTAGACATAGCAGTTCTCCTTATAAAGATAATGTCTATAGATTTTTAGAGCAACCATAGTGGCTACAAGATTTAAATCATAAGCATGGTAATTCTTCTCATATGAGTTCAACTGTGTTAAAGCATCGATAGCAACCTTGCCATCTTACATCAAAACACACCCTAACCCATTGTGAGACGTATCACTGTATATGGTGAAATCCTTCCTTGAAATTAGTTGTATAAGAATCAAAGCCTCTGTCAACATAGCCTTAAGCTTGTCAAAACTTTCCTGACATTTGTTATCCCAAAGAAACTATATATCCTTCCTTAATAGCCATGTAATAGGGGTTATTAATATTGAAAACCCCTTGAAAAATTATTTATAATACCCTACCAACCCTAGAAAACTCCTAATCTCTATAGTGTTCCTAGGTGGTTTTCACTCTATCACTACTTTAATCTTCCATAGATCAATTTGAATGCCACTAGCTAATGCAATATGTCCTAAGAAGCATACTTCACTCAACCAAAACTTACATTTGCTACGCTTGGCATAGAGTTTCTCTTCTCTCAGAATTTGAAGAACCATTCTCAAATATTGTTCATGCTCTTCCTTATTCTTCGAGTAGACCAAAATATCATCTATGACGAATACTACAAACTAGTCAAGGTAAGTTTAAAGACTCTATTCATTAAGTCTATAAAAGTTATAGGAGCTTTGGTAAGCCTAAATGGCATTACCATGAACTCATAGTCACCATACCTCATCTTGAAAGTAGTTATCACCACATCTCACACCTTCATTCTCAACTAATAGTACTAAATCTCAAATTTAAATTAAAGAACACTCTAGCTCCTCTAAGCTAATCAAATAGATCATCGATCTGTGGTAGAGGATATTTGTTGTTAGTGGTCATTTTATTCAACTATCGATATTCCACACATAACCAAAGTGAACTATCCTTCTTTTTAACAAATAAAATCGATGCTCGCCATGGCAAAATACTCGGTCTGATGAAGCCTTTATCTAGTAATTCTGGTAACTACATCTTTAACTCTTTTAAGTCAACTAGTGCCATCCAATATAGTGCTATAAATATTGGAGTAGTGCCAGGTAGAACTTCAATACTAAACTTAAGTTCTCTTTCTAATGGCAAACCCGATAATTCTTCTAAAAAAAAATCAACAAACTCAACTAGCATAAGTATGTTCCTACCATCTAGTTCTTCTATTCTAGTGTCATATATATAGGTAAGATATGCCTTACAACCTTTCCTCATCATACGCCTAGCTACAACCGTAGATATTATATTAGACAAGAAGTTAATCCTCTCTTTAATTATTATGATTTCAGACTTATCATCAACCTAGAGAGTCAACCTCTTATGTTTGCAATCTAAAATCACTTGACATTTAGACAACCAGTCTATGCCTAATATCAAGTCAAACTTGTTAAAAGGTATTTTTATTAGGTCATCAACAAATTGATGTCTTGTATCCATAAAGGGCAATCTTTATAGACTCGATCAACTGCCACATGCTAGCCTATGGATTTACTAATCAAGATCTCTAAGTTGAGTTATTCTAAAACTAACCCAATCTCATGCCCAAGATATGCAAACATACGAATTTGCAGACCCTAAATCAATTAAAGTTGAAAGAGTCAATAAGGAGAAAAGTACCAGCTATAACATTTTGTTTAGTAATATCCTCCCATGCTTTAATGGCATACTATTAGGCATGAGCTCTGTGCTTAGCTTTAGACTCTGATCTATCACCCTAAGCACCCACAACTCTCTCTTTTTAGCCTCTCTTTTGACCTTCATCATAAGTAAGTGCTGATCTCTATACAACACATTGTCCCTTATGATAATCCTTGTGAATGTGACCTGACTATCCACACCTAAAATACACACTCAGCTTGTACCTCTAACATTCTCCCTTATGCCTCTTAAAACAAGTTTAACACTGAGGAACTTGGCTACTCTTAACTATTGATCCTAGTGTAGTAGTAGCCTGAGACTACTACTATCAATCCTTTCTCTTACCACTATGTGCTACTTTATATATCTGCCTTTGCTTCTGAGACAGCTATGCATAACTAGACTAAAAACCTTTGTACTTCTTACCTGACTACGGAGTAACACTAGATCCCTTTTGACTAGCAGACCACTTCTTCTAGTAGAACTCTTTCTTCTTATTTTATACCCCGTCGATAGAATGAACACTAATACTAAATGAGAGAAGTCTATAATCTTCATCGGCACCACTTATGACTTAATATCAACATGTAAACACTTCTCAAATCTCTTGCACTTGTCTGCCTTCGTAGTGATGGCATCTTTAGAATAGCTGCTAAGCATGGTAAACTTCTTCTCATATTCTCTTATGGTCATCTGATCTTGCTTGAGATCCATAAATTGTTGCCTCCTATCATTAAGATAGTCTTCAATGATGTACTTTTTATGAAATTCAGCCAAGAAGAACTCTCATGTTATCTGATCTTTGGTCTTAGACTCAATAAGGTCTTCCCACCACTTAGATGCCTCTTCTTGCAGAAGTGAAGTGGCACATATCACTTTTTTCCTCTGTTGTACATTACATTTGCTTCATAATCTTCTAAATGTAATCCAACATATATTATGCTTTTCCAGGCTCCATCTTGCCTTCGCTTTTAAAATCTTTGGCTCTCATTTTCTTAACCCTCTCTAGATACATCTTCTAGAGAGCTAAAGTAACCTCTGGCTGCTGTTATAGCAATAGAGCAATAGCTTTAGCTTGCCTTAATAGCTTGACCATCTCTTATAGGACACACTAGTAGAGCTTGTCCTAGGCATAGTGCATGTCTTGCTGCACTAACTGACATAGACCTAACTCTTGTAGCCGTGGGTGCAATAGTTGTCAGAGTAAGACTCTTAACTTCTTCCTCACTATGTTGTGTAGAAGCAGTTATCATATTTGAAGGTAAGAAAACAATTTGATGAGCCTTGACATTAAAAGTTATATGATGTATACTCTAGACTCTAAAGCACTCATATGTTAACTATGAATGCCTAAACCAAAGCTCTGATACCACTAAATATGACACTTTTACTTAGTTTGAACACTAGTTAGTCATCGAGCCCAACTAAGGAGTTCACGTAAATTGAGATATCTAAAGTTCTATTATTCCCTTACTTGTATTAAAACATCTTTATTAAAAAGAATCACATTAAAAATATAGATTTTTAAGAACTTTTCATAACAGTGTTACATATACAAAAAAGTTAAAATTCTTTTGCCAAAATTTCAGCAGGATAACGACTGTACTGAGCACTATCTCAAATTTTTGAATAGTATCCTGGATAAGAAAAATACACTTCTAAAACATCTACACACTTCCATGACATCCATGTGATCCTCTGATCACTTCAACATCGCACAAACATAAAAATAAGATATCTCAAACTTAAGAAGAGATATTATATAGTAATACAGAATTTTAAACAATTTATAAGAGTTTACAAAATTTGAAAATCCAAGATAATAACTTAAATACAGCTTAGGCCCATTTCCCTTACATATATAACATTGAGTGCCCAACCTAGACATCACATAACTACATTATATTACATATCATTTCCAAAAGAATAGCCTTCTCTAGATAATCTTAATGTCCTAAGGCTTAAGTCTCAAAATGTCTTCTTACCTAAGCATCACAAACAAACGATGCGCTAAGCTAATGTATAGTGGTGTAATCGAAACAACTTTTGCTAAAGCTATTATTAACATGCTATTTATATACGACTAATGTTTGTGCATAAAAATAGTAAATATTCTTCATAAAGAATCATGCAAATTAAGATATGCCATATTATGATCATAAAATATTCTTCATGCAAATGTGTATCCATACCACTCTTATGGTGTACATAAACAAAGCATCAAGCATTTATCATAAGAAAACCAACATTATTTCACATATTGCATAAAACTCACATTTATTATTGCACACATTAGAGGTCAAATTTTGTATTTGCCTTAATCTTTTAAGCCCATTTTGCATAACCATAAAGCCTATGGATAACAAGATCAATAATGTGCAATGGTCCACATTTTGGACCTGACGATTGCTACATCAGCATAGAAAAGGTTGTGCAGTACAAATCTTGACTTATGTGGCTGCACCAGTAAGTAAATGTGTAGTGGCCCTTATAGGACCTTATGATGGTTGCACCCATATGGATCTAAAAATCATAAGATAAATCTATAAGTAAGACATTTAGTCAACCTTGGATAATAAAATCTAATCTTAAAAGTGCCCTAGTAGCTACTATGTCCCCTAGTTGATCGGTTAACCTATCCATTGCTAAGTTGTTGTATCACATGGGCTAAAATAGATATGTTTTAGTTTCACCAACTTAATTAAGCTTAAATAGCTTTCAACTTCCATATGTTAGTCATAAAGTGACAAAGACTAGACAATGACATCAAAAACCTCATTTTAGTCATCATACACACTTCAATAAGCCTTTTAGCCATATTTATTGCTACATGCACATTTAAAGCACTATTCAATCCTATTTATGGTTATTACTATGTATTTGTCATTTTCACTTTCATTTTAAGGCATAAGTTCATTTAAGACACAATATGCCTAAATGTTCATCAATACATACATATTGTGGTATAACTTAGTGTTAAGTACCACTTTTAGGCTCATTACATGTTTAAGACACAATTATGGCCCAAACATAATGCATATATAAATTTAAATATGTCTAGTAACAATCACAACATGTATGACATGTATGTGCACCATTTCCACACTTTATGATTTCACATGCATAGTATTCTTCCAACACTTCATTCGGCCATCATCATCATCCAAACATACATTTTGCAACTCATATTATATGCTACAGCAAATCACATATTCATGCATAAAAATCATATACATTACTTAATACAGAAGCTTTTATGGCCTAAAGACCATTCGGCTATTAAGCTTCCCACCTATCCTCTTTATTACTTTTGCTTCACAACACATTCTAATTATATGCATTATTGCCAATATGTCCATTCAACCAAAGAAACATAACATTTATGCATTATAAGTATAATCACTCTTACATTTACATTGCATAATTTTCATACTACACTAGGTTCCCCCTTTTATTCAACACTTAACCTTTTACGTAACCAATTAACATTCAGGTGACACACATCAATGGTTAACCTTATAACCCATTTAGCTAACTTACAGAAAATGGCCTTAAACTAACCTTTAAACTTAATACATAATGTAAAGCACACTAAACCTACCTAAAATCATGATTAAGTGCCAATACATGCATAATTTATGTCATTTACCATATTATGCCTATTTTGCTTAATAAAACAAATTATGATCAATCTTCTTTTTGAATACATTCTTACACTTTTATTCATTCCCATATATATCAAAAACATTGAATAACATCATTTTATGCTTAATTGCTACATTAAACTTTTCAGATATCATTTACTCCATATTATGTATATTAGGGCAAATTAAGCATAATATGTACATCCTATGATTCTTGATTATATCTCCTCATCTAGAACACATATTTACACCTTATAAAAGACATATGGCACATTAAATACCTTACATTTATTACATTAAACATTTATGACCATTTATAACATTTTAGGCATATTATGGAATTTGATGCACATAATTGAATAATGCACAATTTCTTTTGATTACATATATCAAGGATGTGAAAATGGAACCTTGAGGCCTGTTTACCTCTTTGATTTCCATTTGTCTCAAGTTTTGTTGAAATTCCCTAACATAAAATCAAAAAACCTTGAAAAATTCATAATAAATTAACTAATGCTCAAAATTAAAATCTAAAATGGTAAAGATGCTCTTGAGCACCCACAGAACCTAGTAATGTTCTTAGAAGTTAGCAAAACTCACCCAAATAAAAAATGGTCATTATTCATTAGGGTTACAAACAAAGAGTTTTAAGTGTTTTCCTTAATGAATTTCACTTTTAAGATGTATTTAAGGGTGTGTAAGAACTAAAAATATTTTTAATGTGGTGAATTTAAGCCAAGAAAGAAGGAAAATGAACAAAAATGGAGGGGTATGGGAAGAGAAAGCTATCAGCTTTCATGAGGGAGGAGAAGGAGATAGGAAAAAAAGAAATTTTGACTTTTTAATGGCATTTGACTCCTTTTTATATTTTTCATAAATTAATAATTTTTAAATGCAATTTTCTCCTTCTTTTTCCTTAAATTGACTCCTCTTTTAAATCAAATTTAATATCAATTTTTATTTATAAAATTCACTTTTATTTTGCTCGATAATCCTCTAAAAATTAAAGCTCTAAAAATAAGGAAAAATGATTAAATCCACTAGTTTTAATGTTACTAAATTTTCATAAAAATACTTCATGATATCTAAAAATTCCAATTTCAATACAAATAGCCTAATTAGAATTTTTAAATATCAAGTTGTACAAATCCTAGAATTTTCTAAGCAACTTTTGAATATTTTACGGTTCAGCTAAAATTAGGTCACTATTCACATAACACTACCGTAAAACTTTGTAGTCATTTTGAACAACATATGCAACATCATTTTAACTTCAAATTTCACCCATAATTATGTCATAATTAGTACTTCCATTTAGTAAGGTTAATGTCCCTAGCCTCGGGAAACATTATTCATATCTCGAAAAGTACTATTCATAACATCATGATTTTTCAAGTGTTATAGAGTGAATGAATGAATGATATATGTATTAGTTCTTAATCTCTTAAAAATGGAAGAATGTGGCAAGGTATGCATTTCTGATAAATGTAGCTTGTTTTTGCTTATTCTCTTCTTAAATGAATAAGGAATTTGAATGGATAGATGTACAAGCAGTTAAATGATGAATATAACTTTTCCTAGATGAGTGAATGAATAGTAGATGTATGAATGATGAATGCGTCTTTTCTTATGATGTATGAATGATGAACATAGATATAGGTTGAATGATAAATACATCTTTTCTTATGATGAATGTTCTTATTATGATGGATAAAGGATGAAGGCAAATGTATGTAGAAGCAAATGGGTATCTTTTCTTAGAATGAATGTGTTGTTGAGATTATGCACCTTATAGACTCATCATAGAAAAAACTTGGGTTTAAAAAAAGTGAAGGTGTAAAGTGGTAGGCTAGATTAGGGTAATGTGAATGAGATGTCAAGAAGGAGAAAAAAGGAAGTGAAATGTTCCCTAAAGGAGGAGAAGGGTAGGTTTAATAGAATGTGTGATAAAAATGGTGAGGCAAAATGTCAAGCACCTATGGCTAAAGATGAACAAGTGAAACATAAAAATATGTGATTGCATATTATGGTACCCTTGTTTTTAGCTGGTCCAAAGATTTTTCAACAAAATATTTTCTCTTTACCTCAAATTTTTGCCTAAATCACATTTTATGGGTTTTTGTTCTAGCAAGGTATGGTTTAATTTTTGCTTAGGTTGCCCTATGCGAGTTTTAACCTATTGAGCTTCTTTATTTTCTTCTTTTTCTTTCTTTCTTTTAACTTAACCACATTTGGTTAAGGCTTAAAATCTGATCATGTTGTGGTTAATCAATTGGACTTATAACTTTTAAAATGGTTGGATATAATTTGAAGCTCGTGTTGTGAAAGGTTGATAGAGTTTTCTAGATTAATACATAACTCAATATGAGTGCCATATTTATGCCCTCAGTGTTTTGAATCCTTTTGTGCTTCAATTGTGTGTTGAATGTCATCCTTTTAACCTTTTTGAGTATTGTGTCTATGATATCCCTATTATTAGATAGTCTGAAGATTTTCTTGGCTAAATATTGTCTCTTAATTTCCTGAACTTTTGCTTGGGCATATGCTCTAAATTGATTAGCCTAGTGGGAATTAGAAAACTCATTTTTCCTTTTGAATGAGGGTAACCACAGTTGAAAAGAGAATTTAAAAATTGTTTGAGGATTAAGATAAACCCTTTTACTGAAGTTCTATCATTTAGAGACTTTTGACCTTCGGATTATTGTGTGAGAAAGAACAAAAAAAAATGTTTGCCATTTTAGAATGGTTCCTATGAGCTTTTAGGCTTTGTAGAAAATGACCATTTTAGAATGGTTCCTATGAGCTTTTAGGCTTTGTAGAAAATGATTATTTGGATATAATTAATTTTGGAAACATAAATTTAATGCTTTAATTTTTAGAGCCTGTTGAGCTAAAAACTCTTTCAAGATTTAAGAAAAGCATTCATTTGGGTTTAATTGGCCCCAACTTATTATTTTCTTTCTAAATCATATCTTAGTTTTAGGGATATTTCTCATGCCTTACAAGGAAAGATCAAATCTTGAGCTTTAGAATTGTGTTCAATAATGGCAAGCCATTCTTATGAGAATCACGAACTATTTCGTAATAGATGTGGATTAAGCTGATCAAGTTTATTTCTTCTTTCTTTTTTCTTCTTTCTTACTTTTTTTTTAAATCTTTCAACTCACTTCCAAGAGTACCATGTTGTGTAATGAGGTGAACAAATATGCTCATGAAAATTCAAACAATGTTTTATTAAACTTTAGTCATTCCAACATAGAGGAAATAAAACAACTAGAAACGAAAACAAGGACAGTTTATCCTATCTTTATTAGATCCTTCTATATCCTTGATTGACATAATCCTATAGTTGGTCAATAGTTGGCCCATGAGGTGGCAGATCAAATGTCAAAAAAAGGGAACCTCGCTTTATAGAGAATTGAGGGATGATGGTGAGGTTTGGTGATGGGTGATATTTAGGATTAGGTATTACACCATAGTCTATAAGTTCTTAAATAGCTTGACATAAGGCTTTGCAGTTATCATTCAGGTGGTAGTCTTTTGGTGATAAGCACAATATAGGTCATGGCGATGGTTAGGTGGAAGTGGTGAGGACTGATGTTCTTATATTAAAGGTTGAATGAGGTTTTCTTCTTTCAACTCCTTGAGCATTATGGATAAGGGCTTATTCAGATAGGTAAATCTATGGGAAATTTTCCTTGGCCTAGTTACTTGGTTATTGCTTGCCTTCATGGTCAAATTCACACCCGTCAGGTTCTTTATAGCACCTTATTTTAAATTTCGCAAATCCTTTCTTCTATAGATGCTATTATCCTTTGTTCTAGTGCTACCATTGCCTTGTTCAACATGCCTTTAGTCGCCAATTGACTTTCACCTTTGGTTTCCAGTTTGGTTGCCATTTTAGTGATGAAGAGTATTTGAAAGAAGAAAAGAGTTGAGTTTTTTTCTTTGAAGAGCCTAAGTGAAGGATGATATTTATAGTTAGCGTGATACATGGTTAACATAATATGATATATGTTCAAGCATTTATGATGCCACGTTATGCTTAACTTCCCTGGATGATTATAAAATTAATGGTTAGTGATGTATGTGATGTGTACATAATATGCCTAGACATAATGTTAATGCAAATACATATGGGTACATGATGGACACATGTCACAACTATAATAGGTAAGATGGTATGAGGTGAATGAAGTCTACATGATAGGTGATAAGTATAGTATGCCAACTGTATGTATGGGATGTAACTTTAAGTGTACGTGACACCTATGTTAGATGAGGTGATACTAGGTGGATGGTAATGTATGTATGGATGAATGATGCATGAGTAAGCCTAAGTAGTATGCAAGAAAAAGTACAGTTATGGGATAGTGTTGTGCTTGTGCAACATATGTTTAGTTGATGCATGAATGAGAGCTTATAACTCTAATGCATGCATGTGACTTTTACAATGCCAATGTCATGCATGATGCCTAATATTGTGCATGATTCCTAATGATACCTATTAATCATTGATCCATCTTTTAGGAAGGAGCTAAAGTTGATATGCTTTGTAAAATGTGATCTAGGATTTTCCCTTAATGATTGAAAATAAATTCATTGTCTTATTTTATTAAAGGAAAAGTAATTGAAAATATTACAAATGCTCATAACTAAAGTAAACTAAAAAGAAAAAGAGAATAAGATTAATTAGGGGACCGTTAAGCTTTTGGATTAGGTTTCTACTTAGCGTCAATGAGATATTTGATGGGATGATGAAGAATGGTGCACTTATTTGTGAGATAGCCTATCACTTAATGGTAAGCACAATATAAATCAAACTTATGATTAAGTGTAAGAGGATTAATCTGTCGCTTGGGTGTTAATGGCTATAATTTTTCTTTTTTTATGAGCTTATTCAAGTACTAAGATAGCGGTTTTCCCAATTTGTAGAAATAGCGAGTCTTAAACATCTTGACACAATGACTTAGCCTGAATTTATTATTTTAATGGGTAGATTCCCCATTCTTCTTGAATCCTTTATTCTGAAGTGCTAGTTCAAGATCAATAGCTATGTCTTTAAGCCATTCCCATGTGGTAATGTCTTTAGCAAAGAGTCTAGCATTCATATAGCTATTAGCATTCTTGATGAACAACTTGATCTGGTCAGTATTGGAACAACCCAAAAATTTCCTCATTTTATGAATAGTACTTTTTCTGGGATGAATAGTACTCTCGACATTAGGGGTGCACTAAAGTTACTGAACAAAAGTATTAGTCATAAAATAATTTTGGGACAAGTTTAAGTTTATCGGAGTTAATTTGATTGGTTAAAAATGCTAAGAAATATTTTTTTGGTAGTGTCTTGTGAATAATGACTAAGGCAAAGTAGAATTGAAATAATTTTCAAAGTTGCTCAAAAAATTTTGAAAACTCTATGACCTGATACTCAAAAATTGCACTGAGTCTAATGGAATTCGAATAGAAATTTCTTGAGGTTCAAAAGTATTTTTTTAATTTTAGGAAGTGTAAAATTGACATTTTAATTTGGGTTTCTTCAATTTTTAATTCTCAATTTTTAAAGTAATTAGAAACCTGATTTATCAAAATTTTGGAAGTGGAATGTCAAAAAAAGACTTAAATGAGGAAGAAATGAATTTTTAAAGGACTAAAAAATAATTATTTTTCACCTATAAATACCAAAATAACTTTGACTTTTATGATTAAAGTTGCATTTTCTTCTCTTCCCCAATCAGCCTCATTTTGCTAATAGCCCTTGAAGGTAAGTTTCCATTTTTTTCTTAATTAATTCATGCAAATTCATGTTCAAATTCACAAAATAATTAGAGCAAATAATTTTATAAAGGTTCTAGACAATAGATTTAGTAATATTTCAAAGAAAAACGAATGATTTTTCATGTTTTTAGGTTGAGGGCATAATGCCCATTTTACTATCGGGTAAGATTTTTGAGAAATTGATATTTTTTCTCATGTTAAGTATGTGCCTGAGAGTTAAAAAATATGGTCATTTGAATTTTTTCAATATCGTATGAGTTTTTATAATTTTTCTAAAATCAAATATATAATAGGTAGTTACTGAAATAGAGCGAGAGTGCAACAAAGGCAAGGCGAAGGTTTAGATGATCCTTGTAAGGTATTTTGAGCATGCTAGGTATGTGTAATCGACCTAAATATTTCATTTAAGGCATACTTTAATATATACGTAATGTACGTAAAAATACATATATGTATAAATGAATAATTGATATGTAAATGGATAATTAATTTGCATATAATGACTATGGGATGTGCTTATAAATAGATAAATGAACGTTTTGATGTAAATTTGTGACTTGATATAGATTTTAAAATGTGAGTGTGCTCATATAGTAGCTAAATTAGCCTAATTATTTCAATGAATGAATATGCTTAAAAATGAGCATGAAATTATTGTATGTGATTACATGGGAGAAAATAAACTCTTTGATGGTAAAATGTGCATGAAAACATAATAAAGAAATACAAGACACATGTATATGATTAAGGCATATGACATTGTACTTAAATGCCAAAATAAAGGATAAGAGGTAATATTCCCAGTTTTATTAAATTGATAGAACATTAGTATCAAAATAAATTATTGAAGTTTAAATAATGAAATGAAAATTGTTGAAAAATAAGAATAGCCTTTATGCATAATAACGTAGAGATGGATAGGTTGATCGGTCAACTAGGGATAGATAATAGCTGTTAGACACTTCAGTGTTGATTTTAGTTACAGGTCCACTCATAGTCTAACCCTAAACTCTTATTTAATTGTATCAAATTTCTACATGGGTGCTGGCACCATTCAAGTCTTATAGGGCCACTACATAGGTTTATGCTAGTCCAATAGCCATTTAGGTCCAAAATGAGGACCATTACATAGAATAATCCAATTATCCATAAGTTTTATATTCTCATAAACATAGGTAGTATAAAAATAATCATATACATTAAATTAGTGTAAATTGGAGAAATTATACATAATTTTAACTATGTAAATAATCATTTATGCTGAGAATAAAATAATATTATTTATTATGCCTAATAAATGATGTATCAATGTATATTGAGAGTGACATATATTTACATGCATTAATGATGAACCATAAGTGGTATATATACATAATAATAAAAGTTGGAATGTCATAGTGCTATTGAACATGTAAATGTTTCATTTTAAGAAAAAATATATATATATATATATACATGGTATGATTCATAATATAAACATGCTCATTAAATTGGTGTTTGATAATAATATACTAGTTGTTTGAATAAATATGCCTATATGATTACACATAATAATTATTTTGATTACACTACTAAGAAATTCACTTAGCACATCATTTTGTTTGTTATGTATAGGTTAGAAGAATAATTGAGCGATGCCTCAGGATATCCAGACAAGCCAAATGAGACTTTAATTTTTGGTATATTTTAATAATGTATCATATTTAAGTAATTTATAGACTATAGGAAGTCACACTCTTATATTGGTTAAGTATAATTATTGCCATAAGCCATAGTATGTAATATTATATAGTTATGTATAAGGGTCTGTACTATAAACTTAAAAGTGTTTTAAATTGATTTATGCATGACTGATATCTGTTCCTGAGGTTGAGACTATGTTATTGATATGGTGATATTAAATTGATCAAAAGGATCAATGAGTAGTAGAGATGTATGGAAAAGATTATAAAAGTGTTTTTATAGGTTTAAAAAATTTTTGGATAGTGCCCGGTATCGCCATTATTCTTTAAAAATTTTAGCACAAGGATTCCAAATTTTAAACCTATAATTTGATGTCAAGCAATATTTTTATAAAATATAAACATCAATAATTTATATGGATTTTCTAAATTCCTTAAAGTAAAAAAATAATAAATAAATTAAAATAATGAAGTTTTAATTATGAGATCGAATAACATGTTATGTAGCACACCTTAGTCGGGTACGTGTTTGGCTGGTGACTAGACTAAGTAAGTGGTGTCACATTTTATGGTATCAAAGCTCGATTAACATGCTCCTAGGAAATATAAGAGTGATATAGAAGTCAAGTCTATACATAACATAATTTAATGATATCGAGGCTTATCAATTGTTCTTCTGCCTATAGTTAGGATGAGTGCTCTATGAGAGGAGGATAATGAACAGGCTTCTATGTCTGTGGGACAGGAGTATGATAGAGTGGCATACATGTCTAAGACTACTACTAGACATGCATCATTAGCAGCCGAGGTTCTATCAGCCTATGTACAATAGATGTTACATTTATTAAGATAGGCTACAACAACTGCTCCATCATTGGCACTACAATAGCAGGAAGTTCCATTGGCTCTCTAAAAGACTTATTTAAAGAGAATCAAAAGAATAGGAGTAGAAAATTTTAGGGGAAAGGGTGAAGTGGATCCTGAGATAGTTGAGTATTTTACTAGATTACATTGAAAAGATAATGAAGCAAATGCGATATACACCAGCTGAGAAAGTGATTTGTGCCACCTCATTACTTCAAGAAGAAGCTTCACAATGGTGGGATGATTTCACAAAATATAAGTTAGAAGAGGAGTAGACTTGGGATATTTCCTTGATGAATTTTACAGGAAATATATACCTAAGGATTACTTGGATGATAGGAGACAATAGTTTATGGATCTCAAATAGGAGCAAAAATATATGGGAGAATATGAGAAAAATTTTTCTATGCTTAGCTGTTATGCTAAGGATACTATTACCATAGCAGCTGATACCTGTAAGAGGTTTGAGAAAGGATTACATGCTGAGACCACGTCTCAAGTGGTTCTTATGAAAATCAAGAGCTTTAATCAATTGGTGTCAGTATGTAGATCCATAAAGAAGATATAAAAGGAGAAGAAAAAGTATTATCAGAAGAATAGATCTTTTGGTCCTAGAGCATCAAGTTTTGCTCAGCAGTCAAGTAAGAGGTTCTGAGGAAATTAGTTTGGGCCACCACAACAATCTCAGAGGTAGGGTCACTCTCAGAAGATGACCTAAGAAAACTATAATAAGGGTTGTAATGCTTGTGAGTCAAGGCCTCATGAATAGTATTTTTAAGCTTCAGAGGTGTCAAAATGTGTGCCTGACATGCCAAGTCACCTTCACAATGCCTGAGGCAGGGCATACTAGTCATGAAACTTTGAAAGGCCATAAAATGAAGAAAATGACTTAATTTAAAGATTTCTCAAAGCAATAAATTATTTTAGGTTGTAATCTATTAGACATAGGCTTAGATGGACTTAGGCTATGATTGACCCAGGATGTGCTTAGATAGACCTAAAAATACCATACCCTAAAGGTCAAAAATTCCCTCGAGATCATTGGTGAAGGCATTTTTAAATTTTAAGGTCATTTACTATTTTTTTCTTAAATTTTAAGATTTTCACATAAACTGAGAAACTAGTTAATTGTCCTACCAAAGGAATTTTGATTCAATAATTTGTGAGGCCCTAAATAGGCCTAATCAAGGATTTTTGAAACTACTACAACAAATTTTTGATTGAATTTTTAAAATTTCTCAAAGTTTAAGCTGAAATCATGTGTTTTCAAGAAGCTCGAGTGGCATGTGTCACCACTTGAGCTGTCCATGCCTATTATAAATACCCTCTCATGCCGCCTAGGCATCCAGTTGGCCAAGTCCACTCACCCCCTCCACTTTCTTCTTTCTTTTTCCTCTTCTTCCACTCGAGGCCGCCTCTCTCTTTTCTATTCCATTTCTATGGCTATCTAAGCTCTTTTTCCCCTCTAATTGTCACCTAAAATTAATTTAATTAGGTAGAAATTAGTCCTTAAAGGGTTGAAGCATCATAGACATCCATATAATTCAAGAAAAATCAAGAAACCATTAAGTATACATAAAGGGAGATTGAAAAATCAATTTCAAGTGTAAGTGTGTTTTCTCCATTTTTATTTTTTTTCCGAAGGGGATTTCATTCTTTTATAGGTGCCTATGTCTTTAGATTTTGATTTGAAGGCTTATAGAATTTTTAGGGATTTTTTTCCAAGGTATATATGTATGTATGTAGGCCAAGATGATTGTGTAATGCAATAAGGGAATTGACAAGCTAAAAGTGTAGAAAAAACCTTAAAATTTATTGAGTTATGTGAATTTAATGCATTTGAGGCGTGCCATGGTTAATTTAGGTTTGGTTTAGTTAGAAATGTTGTATGAAACTTAAGGTTTGTATGGCTAAAGTATGTGTACCAATGAATTAAGCTTGTATTATTGTTATTTGTGTGTGGTTTGAATGATTTGAGTGATGAGTTGGTGAAGGGAATTAATGGAAGAGTGATGGTTCACTTTGGCCAAGAGGTGTCTTAGGTTGCAAAGTGTGTGTATGGCATGGTAGCATAGGGTTTTGTATGGGAAATGGTATATTAAGGGTAGAATTATATGTATATGTGGTGAATTTGGTGGAAAAATGCTTGTAGGCATGTGTTCACGGTATGGCCAAGGTATATATAAGGCATGTCAAGGCTTGGGTTGCATGATATGTGATGTGCATGTGTATATGTATGCTTGGATGATACCATTTTATGTGTATGCATGATTGAATGTGAACAAAAGAATGTATATGGCCATTAGCAAGCTTTGGTCGAGAGGTATGTAGGGTAAAGTAGGCATGATGTTTATGTTCTGGTATGTTGTGTGTGTGTGAATGGCATGGCATATTGAGCATGAAAATGTGTGAGTAATATGTCATGATAATGAATAGATAGTGCTAAGGAACTAATGTTGAAATTTAGCTAAAATGTGACTTGAAAATAGTTTGAAATGGAGTTATAAAATTAACCTAAAATGGAACTTAAAATGGCATGTAATTAGACCTAAAATTGTGATACCTTGTGGAACTTGTATGGAAAGAATTTGAAGCCATTTTTAATGCCAATTAAGATATACAAATTGATATAGCTATAGGCTTATG
>CANXYI010870634.1:0-13503 GCA_948208565.1 Hura crepitans
AAGTAAGGCTTTTTTCTTATTCTTTCCTATTTTCTCTCAATTTCTATCTAAGAAATGGTTTTTTAGATTTTAGTTGCATAGAGATTATGGAATGCCTTATCCATGGTTACAAATTGCCCTTTTAAGGTACTAGGGGTTAGGTAAAACCAAACCTCTAGTTATTTTAGTAGGCTTAAAAGTTCATCTAATTTGATGAAACATTTCATCCTTTTAGATGATACGACATTTAATCCGACCTTTGTTCTATAAGAAGATAAGTTTGAATAGATTTTCAACTTAGGGTTTAAGAGTTTATCTAATTAGATAAAGTATTCATTTGTTCTGATTGCATATTATTCGATCGGACCTTTTGGTAGTATTATTTATTTTTCCATTTCCACCTAAGAATCCATGCAGATAGATATTAGATTTAAAAACCTTATCATCGAAATTCCTTCTAAACCATGAACTCACATAGTGATTATCAATATTAATATGAGCCACCCCTTTTTACTTGTTCATGGGTATGGGCAAGGTCGATGTTTGGTATGATAGAGGTGGGGCAGATGGATTAGGCGTGGTCGAGTTTTCGAGTTAGTAGTTAATGTGTTAGCTTATGGTGGCTACTAAAGCTATAAGCATTAGGGTGGTTGCTAGGCCTGTAAGTATCTCATTTTTTAAGGTGGCTAAAACTTCATTTATTTCCCTTTTATTTGGGTTTAGGGCTTGGTCGAGCTCATGTCAAGTGAGGGGCATTTTGTCATCTATATCTTCAACTATTTCCTTAAAGGTAATCAGTAAACCTAATGTCAATGAACTGCAAATAAGCTTTTTCTAGTCTCTTCCAACCTTTGTGACCTATGATGGCTATAAATCACAAGGGGTTAGTTTGTGATGCATGGTGATTATTGTATGAAAATTTACATGTATGCATGAATGTAACAAAGATAATCACATGCACTAACCTTTCAACCTTATTTCTCTCATAAACATGGTCTTGGCAACTGTCTTAGGTGGGTTTTGTTCAAGTGTTAATAGGGTTCGCACAAACACGTATGGTGTAAGGTATCAAATCGATAGCATAACACTTTTTATTTTATGCATACAAAATTTTAATAGTTGTTGCTGGATGAATTTTGATCATTTTGAGACAAAAATTTGGTCTAGCCTATCCCAATTTCAAAAGGTTTAATAAGTTTAACCTTGTCTTAAGAAAGATTGAAATTCCTCTCACAATAGGTTCAACCTTTTCTTAAAAAAGATTGGAATTCATCTCGTAATATATATAAAGCAAGTTATTATGGTAAATTAAGGTGAAGTGTATCAAAGCTAATTACGTAAGGTTGTGGTATAGTATATTCTCAAAGTTTATAATCTTTTAAATAGGGTCCCTCCCAATGGGTCTTCCCAATCATAGTTTATAACAACCAATTAGTTCACCATTTTATATACCGTCTAAGTATGAGGCTTAAAATTGGTGATCATTATCCCTAACACTCTCCTGAATTAAGTGAAAGTGGGGTCATGCTTCGAAATGCCACTAGAAAGGAAGTAGAGACACAATTTAAATCAGTGATATTTATTTGGGAAAAGATAAATCTTAGAACTAAATATTCGACCAATGTTAATTATAGAGAATTTTAGAGCAAATTCTCAATGAAGACACTTCCTTAGTGGAGTTGACAGTTAAAGGTACATTGACTAGGGTCGGGCCAATAACTACCTAAATGGGCATAAAAAAGGCATGTTTAAGCACCTTGATTGACCTAAAATCGAGAGGTTGAGTGTCCTCTATAAGGTGTTTTATCTTACGGTGAGTATAAGTTGCTATGTAATGCTCGAGAATCTTAGGGTTATGAATAGTATTTCTTAGGATATGGATAGTATTTCTTGAGACTTAGGTTACACTAATGTAACCAAAAGGAAATATTAATCATAAAATATTTTTGAGCAAAATTTGAAATGAAAACAAAGTCATTAAGATGGTTAAAAATGCAAGTAAAGTTTTTATGGCTGTGTTCTATGATTAGTAACCTAGTGTAAACTGAATTGTAAAATATTTTGTTTTTGCTCAAAAATAACTCAGGAGTGGCATAACTTAATGCGTAAAAATTCTAAATAGGCCATTGGTAATGGAACTGGAATTTTTGAAGGTCAAGAAGCAATTTATAAAAATTGAATGAGAATTAACATATTAATTTAATTTGGTTCCTCTCGATTTTTAAGTAGGATTTTCTCGGGACTTATGGGTCTTAAATTAAGGAAATTAATGGGATTTTGAGAAGGATTAAATAAAGCTTTAAAATAAGTAAAATAATTTTAAAAGAATATAAAAAGTTGATGAATTATGGTGGCCATTGGATTTCACATGTGGCATGACAAGGACCTTTGATCAAATAATATAAAGGGTCAAATGAGTGAGGCATTATCATCTTCCTCCCACCTCTATAAACTCGACACCATTAATACACCTTCAAGCCTTCATTTTTTCTTCTTCAAGCCATTAAAATAAACTATTCAAGCCTAATTTCCACCTCAAATCAAGACTACAAGAACTTTAGATCAAGAATTTTGGGAGAGAAAACAAGGAGATCTAATTGAGGGTTAATTTAGGGGTTAGGTGCTCGGATGAATAGTACCCTTAATTTGTGTAAGTTCTTAATTATGCTATCTTATATTTTTTATGATGATTTTTAATGCAATTGAATGTTTGTCAAGTCAATTTTAAGATTTGAATCACTTAGAATTTTATTTAGATTTTTCTAAGTAAAATTATATTATATTTGTGGAGAAGTTGGATTCTCCGCAAGGTAAAAGGAAGGAGAAGGTGTAAGGAGCTTTAGTTGAAGCCAAAAATCATATTTGTAAGTGTATTCAATGAAATATGCCTTGTGTGTGCATAATTCAATAATTAAAGTGTGTTTTCATATCCTTGAATTGCATAATTAAAGTGTATAAGCATGTATAGACTAAAATTGATGGTATACTTGTGTTAATTGAATGTTTATTACATGATTTAAATGGAAATTGAGCTAAGAAATAGATGATAAGCTGGTATCACTATGATGGCCGAATGATGTTAGCATGTGTGTGCTTGTGTATGTTACCTTAACTGGAGCAATTGGTGTATGGGTTATGTATAATCTAAGGAGATGATTAAGTAATACCAATTTGATTTCTAAATGATAATTAGAATAGGAATTGAGATAAAATTGAATGGATGTGTATGTATCCATATGAGGTCGAATGAAGTGAATGTATTTGTGCATGTGTGTATAAGCTTATCATAAGTGATTAGTGCATGTATGAGGCATTCATAAATTAAAGGTTAGTATAGATACATGTAATGGCACACAAAGTTTAAAATGTGCACCTTAAGTTAAAAAACTAGATTGGCTGAATGAACTTGAATAAAGGAAATTAAATATGTGATCATGAATTTGTGAAGAATTATAAAGAATGAGATAGTGATATACAATATTATAATAATTATGGTAAAGGAAGTGAAATAAGATCATGTAAATTGAATATGTACAATATAAGATAGAAATGAATCATATGGTTATGTAATTGACTTGTCTACATGTATTGTCTGTATATTTATGAACTTATGTTTCAAGAAAGAATACGAAGAAATGATTGTGTGAACAAAAGAATGAGCTATATCAATGTGATCAGGTAAAGATCAAAGAACATGCAAAGTTTATGTAAACTACATAAACATATATGAAATTTAATAAAACATGATAATTATCCATATGAATTAGACAACCTAGAATAGATAGGTTGACCGGTCAACTAGGGAGTATAGTAGTTGCTAGGACACTTTGTTGTCACTTTATGCTGGCACAATAGTCGTAGGGTCCATTTAAGCCACTGCAAATATATATATATATATATGTATCTATATATATATATATATATATGTCTCATGCTAATGTAGCAACAATAAGGTCTAGTAAGGCCACTGCACAATTTTCATGCTGGTGCAGTAGTCGTAAGGTCTAATTGGGCTACTGTATAATTTTATGTCGGTGCAGTCGCCATAAGATCCATTAAGGCCATTGCACATTTATTTATATGTTGTAGACGTTATAGGGTCTAAAATATGGACCACTGCATATATGATAAGGCCTCTATGGCTGATATCCTATTATCCTGTATAAAAATTTTTGTCTATTGAGTATGGGTTGAATTAAGTAAGTGATAGAATAAAAGATAATTAAACATCTTAAAGATAACTTAAAATATAATTGGTAATTTAAAATAATTGTTATGATTAGGAATTCATGTAATGAACTTTGTCATTTACATCTATTTATTATATGTTATGTATGTTAGGCATTATCTGAATTATCATCATGTATGCCTTATGCATATGTTATTAAGCGTATTTCATTAAATACACTACTAAACTTTATGGTTAGCATATCATTATTTCCACGATGCGTAGGTAGAAGACAGTAGACCGAATCAAGCCTCAAGCTAAGCATTACAGATTAAAGGAGCTATTTCATTTTGGTATAGACTTTTATTATGTGATTATAATGTATCATGTTGAAAGGCACTCATGTGTAATTCTTCGAGTTGGGCCTAAACTTGCATAGGTAACTATTTTGTAACTCTTATAAGGATGTGATATGGTTGTATGTATATATGATTGCATGTATGTGAAAATATGTTTCATATAGTCTTGATATGATTGAGTATAGTTATTGTGGATGATGAGTATATTGGGATGATCAAAAGGATCATATAAAGAGTCTATAATGCTGATTATATCTAGAAGTGTCGCTTTTCACATGTTACTATTTAGGCTAGTGTTATTAGATAGCCATTATGCTACTAGATTTTTGACGCGATGAACCCTAATGGTACATCTTAATAAGGTTTTGATTAAGTCAAGATTTAAAAGACTTTGCAAGCTAGACAAGTTTATAACAAAAAGGTTAAAAATAAATGAATTATTAATTAAAATGGATTTAAAATAAGTCAGATACCAATTGTGTGCTGCCTCTCATTTGGGTCGAACGATTGAATAGAGTAAGGGGTGTCACATTTGTTGGTATTAGAGTAGGTTTAAGCGTTCGTCGGTATATTAGGGTTACATATGAGTGCCTTAGGTCTAAGATCATGCATTGCATAAATCTACACTGTTGAGGCTTATTTATTGTTCTTTTTGTATAGAGTATAGATGAGTGAATCTATGCCACTAGGTGGTGTAGAAAAGGTAGAAAGCCATATTCCCATAATGATTAATACGGTCGAAAGGGCCGCGTCTTTTGCACCAAATAATGCTAGACAGGTAGCTCAGGCATAACTATCTATGCTCCATCAAATGGTTGATTTACTTAGACAGGCTACAGTAGTTGTTACACCTCCTACACCACTAATGTAGCCACCTTCACCTTGTCAAGCCCTTCAGAAGACTTATTTGGAGAGGGTCAAAAAAATAGGAGCAGTAGATTTTATAAGTGCGGAGCGTGATGATTCAACAATTTCTAAACATTGGTTAAAAAGAACCATAAGAATTCTTCAACAACTACAGTGCATATTAGAAGAAAATGTGATTTGTGCAACATCCTTTTTATAAGAAGAAGCTTTTAGATGGTGGAGGATTTTTTTTGAATGCAAAATACCATATAAGCTGACATGGGAGTTCTTTTTAGAAGAATTTAAAAGAAGTATATCACTGAAAATTATCTAAAGAAGAAGAGGGGCTTAATTTAATTGATGGTCACTAAACTTGTACCCTAATAGAAGGTCAACAACAATAAAAAATTTTGCTATAGAAAAATACCTACATGTTTAAAAGTGTACAAAAAAAATCACTTTCACAGGTTTCATGACATTTTCATTAATAAATAAAGATGTAATTATTGATATCAGTTGAAAAATACCATGTAGTAGTGCCATATCATTTGATGACTAAAAACAATGGATACATCAACTGCACAGTGGCAATGTAGCGGTGCCTTTTTGTCCTAATGAATACTTGGTATTATCACATGTACAACTGACATATTCATTTTTTAGCCATCAAATGACATAGAGTTCCTATATAATAATTTTCAACTATTATCAATGGCTATATTATTATTTATCAGTCAAAATTCTAATAAAACTGATTAGGGTGAATTTTCTTGATAATTTTTAAATATTTAGGTATTTTTCTATAATGAAAATTTTTTATTGTTACTGACCTGTTATTAGGTTATAAGTCCAGTGACCATCAATGAAATTAAGCTAAAGAAGAGGCAAGAGTTCCTAGACCTAAAAGAGAAGCGTAGGTCCATTTCTAAATATGAGAAGGAATTTGCTAGATTATACAAATATGCCAAAGAGATTGTGCCTACAAAGATTGAGGGGTGCAAGAGATTTGAGAAAGTCCTTAATCATGATATTAGATTACATGTAGCAGTAATGAAGATTAGAGAATTTCCTTCTCTTGTAGCAGCAGCGTACACAATAGAAGAAATATAAAAGGAGAAAAGAGAAAGCTTAAAGCTTTCAAAGGAATATATTATTTACTCAATGCCAAGGTAGCATAGCTCCAGAGATTAGTAAGAAGTAAAAAGGGAATCTGGCTACTCAGCAACAATGGCAAAAATAGGCTTAAACTCAAAAGTCTGGGCAAGGACCATAGACTAAGCTATGACCGCAGACACAAGCTATATGTGCATCTATCTCTACTACTAAGAGTGCTCCAATGGGATGTGAACATTATGGTAAGAGACATAAGGGCATATGTTAGAAGACAATTCCAAGAGCATGTTATAGGTGTGGCTCTAAAAAGCATATGATTAGAGATTGTTCGAAGAGGTTGGCAGCCTTTACTTAGTTTTAGGCTTCATCACTAGCTCCTACCAGAGGATAGAGAGGAAATAGGGGTGTCAAGGTAGGAGGCCACTAGAGGGGCAATTTATAGACTATTGACAAAGTTGAGACCAAAGCTCTAGCCTGCCAGTATGCCATTTAGGCTTGGTAGGAGGCAGAATCTCCTGATGTGATAGTGGATGCATTCTATCTCTTTGAATAACTTGCTTTAGCCTTGATTGACCTGGGGTCTACACACTTATATATTTGTACAACATGGGCACATCATAGGGGGTTAAAGTCAAAATAGCTTGACATAGACATTATGGTTAGCAAACATATAGGACAACATGTGGTAATCAATAAAGTATATAGAGGATTTCTTTTAAGAGTTGAAGGACTTAAATTTCCTACGGATCTCATTGAGTTGCCATTCAATTAGTTCGATTTAATTCTAGGCATGGACTGGTTGTGCAAGCACCATGTAATAGTAAATTATAGACAGAAGTGGATTACACTCAATACAGTAGATGGGGCTGAAATCACAGTAATTGGTAAAAGAATGGACTTTTTATCCAATGTTATTTCAACAGTTACAGCTAGGCAAATGATAAGAAAATGTTGTCAAGCCTATTTAACTCATGTAGTTGATACAAGAAAGATGGAATCAAATGCTAGTTAAATACCTATAGTGTTAGAATTTCCAAATGTATGATGAGTTACTCAGTTTACCAGCAAAATGAGAGCTTGGGTTTGGGATTGAGGTTTATCCTAGCACTGCACCAATCTTTATAGCTCCATATAGAATGGCTCTTATAGAGCTAAAGGAATTAAAGATACAACTACAAGAATTGTTACATAAGAGGTTCATTAGACCAAGTGTCTCATCTTGGGGAGCACCATTTTTGTTTGTAAAGAAGAAGGACGGTTCCTTATAATTATATGTGGACTATAGACAGTTGACTAAAGTGATGATTAAGAACAAGTATCCATTACCCTGCATCAATGACTTATTGATCAGCTTAGGAGGCACGAGTGTTTTCTCTAAGATTGACCTACGATTGGTTAAGAGTTAAAGAATCAGGTGTGCCAAAGATAAATTTTTTAAACTAGATATGGGTATTACGAATTCTTGGTAATGCTTTTTAGGCTTACCAATGCTCCAACAACTTTTATAGACTTAACGAACAGGATCCTCAGACCCCTATTTTAATCAATTTGTGGTAGTTTTTATAGATGATATATTGGTGTATTCTAGGAACAAAGAAAAACATGAGCAGCATCTTAGATTGGTCTTACAGACCTTGAGGGATAAGAAACTTTATGCCAAGCCAAGTGTGAGTTTTGGATTAATGAAGTGTCTTTCTTGGGACGCATTACTTTTACAGGTGGCATTTGGGTTGACCCAAATAAAATAAAGGCGATATTAGAGTGGAAGCCACTTAGAAATTTGACTGAGATTCGAAGTTTCTTAGGTTTAGTCGGCTATTATAGGCAGTTTATTGAGGGAATTTTGATGATCACAGCACCTATACATGCCTATTGCATAAGAATGCCAAATTCATATGGGATGATAAGCATCAAGAAAGACTTCATTATCTATAGTGATGCCCCTCACAATAAACTTGGGTGTGTTTTAATGTAAGATGGCAAAGTCGTAACATACGCATCCAGACAATTAAAACTAGAGGAAAGGAATTACCCTACACATGATTTAGAGCTTGCACCTATTATTTTTGCTTTGAAGATATGAAGGTATTATCTTTATGGGGAGAAATGTTATGTGTACACTGATTATAAGAGTCTAAAATACCTACCCATAAAAGAGTTAAATTTGAGGTAACATAAATGAATGGAGTTGACTAAAGATTATGATTGCTTTATTAACTATCGTTTGAATAAAGCTAATGTGGTAAATGATACTTTGAGTAGAAATTTATGTCAGCCATCAGAGTGATCAATGTTAAGCTAAAATTCATAGATAATAGAGCCCTTTTAACTGAGTTGCCAATGAAACAGAGCTTGGTACAACAAGTAATGGAAGCTCAAAAAGAAGACAGCAAGCTTATAGATATTATGAGTTTGTTCTAAGAGGGGAAGTCCACTGAGTATGAAATTAAACAAGATGGATATTTATATTACCATGATCTATTATGTGTATCAAATATGGAGGAAATTAAGAAATAGATTTTGCAAAAGGCCCATAGTGCTCCACATGCTATGCACCTTAGAAGCACAAAGATGTATTATGACTTGAAACCTTATTATTGGTGGCCTAGTATAAAGAGAGATGTAACAGAGTTTGTCACTAGATGCTTTACTTGTCAGCAAGTGAAGGTTAAGCATTAAGTTCCTTCTAGATTGCTTCATCCCATTACAATACCGGAATGGAAATAGGAAAGAGTCATAATGGAGTTTATAGTTAGGCTACTTATAACTAGGAGCAAATGTGATTTAGTATGGGTAAATATCGACAGATTGGTAAACATTAGCCTTTTTATACTATTGCGCATAGACTACTCTTAAGAGAAACTTGCACAACTATACAAAGATAAGATTGTGAGATTGCATAGAGTGCCATCTTCCATCATATCAGATCGAGACCCCATGTTTACATCAAGATTTTGAAAGAAGCAACATAATGCCTTAGGTACTCGAATCACCTTTAACACGGCATTACATCCATAAATAGATGGCCAATTAAACGAGCCATCCAAGTGCTTAAAGACATGTTAAAGAGTTGTGCCATTGAGTTTAAAAGAAGTTAGGATCATTATCTTTCCTTGGCAGATTTTGCATACAAAAATTGCCATCAAGCAACTCTAGGCATGGCACCTTATGAGGCCTTGTATGGAAGGAAGTGTAGGACTCCACTTTGCTCGAGTGAACTGAGAGAAAGTAAGCTGATGGAATGAAACCTAATCAAGGATACTAATGAAAAATTTAAGATTATTCAAGATAGATTGAATGTGGCATCAGACAAACGAAAATCATATACAGATTTTAAGCAGAAAGACATTGAATACGAGGTTAGTGATATTAAGGTTTTGCCATGGAAGAAAGTGCTTTGGTTTGGTAAGAAAGGCAAGTTAAATTCAATTGGTTTTTCAATCATACGTAGCAAAAAAAATTAAACTTTTGATAGAAACCAACAATGATAATAGACTCGAATGATTTAAAATTCATCCTAAACATTAAATCTAATAGCGTTTCGTGATTTACCGTAAGGGATGACAGCAGATTCCTTCTATGGCCTATTCTTATCGGGTTGTTGCAAATCACAGTGATCCTTTTCAAGGAACACCTACAAGGTAATCTACACAATAAGTTTTTAGAAGAGATCAACTTGTAAATCTAGGTGCTAGTAGGAATTACAAGTGGAAGAAGGAAGAAGAAGAAAACTTGTGTGTTTAGTTATTCTATGCGAAAGTTTTGTAGTAGAAGGTATCCTTATGGTGGCTACTATAATAAGGTTTATTTATATCATAATAAAACCCTATTTAGGTCAAATTTTAACACTTAAAATCTACCCTTAGTTGAAGCAAAATGGACCCATCAATTGGGCCCCTTTCTGTCTTATATATATATAAGCCTTTTAATGGGCTTATGTGCAATCTGCTTTGGCCCCACTTTCATTAATCCTATGTGGCACTCCTTGGGCCCATTTTGGATTAATAATTACTCTGATTTAAGGCCTTTAGACCTTTTAAAATCCCATATAAAAATATAATGCAAGAATAATTAAACATTGGACTCAACAAGGCCCAAGTCCAAAAACCTTGATTTTCTAGACTTTTCATTTATAAGTGGGCCCCAAGCCCATTTGCTCATTTCTTTTTCTTAATTCATCTTCTAATGATATCTCATATCATTAGAACATTCAATCTCATTGAATCTTCCTAGAATACCTTGGCAATACACAGTAAATTAGAGTTCTAATCTAATTAAGACTCCATAGATTCAATCTCATTGAATCATTATCAATTCACTAATTGATATATCACTTGTATACAAGTCAAAAGATGCATTTAGCTATGTATCATGACTACCCAAGTGCTTAAAAGTCAAGTGGTTTGACTTAACACTTCCATATACAGTTACAGTGTAATAAACTCCTTTCACCATCTTTTACCTCATCTAGTTTTGAGTATAGACTTGTGTCAACTCATAGCTTAACTAAGTATGTCTAATTAATCCTTGAACATATTATTCTAATAATTTTACCTTTATTCCCAAAATTCCCTTAGTGAATCCTATTCACACATGGCACTTTGCTCTAGCCAAATATTTCTGAATATAGGTTATTCATCAAAACTATGAGATAAACTCCCCACTGTAATTTGGGGTGGTGAATCCTTTGTTGATTACTACCCTATCTTCAAATATGTTTTACCATACCCAAACACCTCACTATGTATACTTCTTGTTCGAAGTAAAAGCTTTGGAGTTAAAGTATGTCACTTTATATTTAAGATAGTTAGTGATCTCAAGTTTAAGAATACTTACACCACTGATATGATGAGATACGTTCAATGACATAGATTAATTATCTATGTGAAGATCTCATAATAGGTTTTTGATATACTTACTTCCCAAGTAAGCATCTGCATGTTAGCTCTAAGCATCTCTATGCTTACAAGTTGTGAGAACTACTGCTTGATATCTTTCTATATTAACAATATCCCATCTTATTAATAATATGATCAAGGATACTTAGGTATATCACATTTGCATGCAATAAGAATCTCACATCATGAACACTTCATGATTTTCTATATACCATGATTATATACCATGGACTTTATAACATGGTTTAAGAGATTGCAAACAATTATAAGTAATATATGAAAGTACCATGCTATAAAGAGAAATGCCTTATAGTTTGAATTCACATGGTTTAAATACATGAATACTACCCTATTACATGAGCTCTAAGGTATACTTCTAACAATCTCCCACTTGCACTAGAGCCAATCACCTATGTACTTAATGCCCATTTCATTTACATATTGATCAAACTTTCCTTATGATAGTGCCTTTGTGAGACGATCAGTTGTGTTCTGATCTGTAGGAACCCTTTCAATTTTCACATCCTATCTACCAATGATCTCCCTAATCAAATGGTAGCACAGAAGAACATGTTTGGATCATTGATGAGACCATGGTTCACAAGGTTGTGCAATAACCCCATTGTTATCACAATATAGTGGTATTAGATCAATAATGCTTGGAACCACTCCAAGTTCTATAATGAACTTCTTAATCTAAACGGCTTTTTTAGTTGTATTGAAAACTGCTATGTATTCAACTTTAGTGGCAGAATCCGTAGTTATATCCTATTTGGAACTTTTCCAAACAATTGCTCCTTTACACATAATGTATACATATCCGAATTGAGATTTACAATCATCCTTATCAAATCCAAAGCTGGCATCAGTATACTCGCTAACCTATAGATCTCCTTCTCTATAAATTAAGAATAGATCTTTAGTCCTTCTCAAGTACTTAAGGATATTCTTCATAGCCACCCAATGTTCCTCTCTATAAATAGATTAGAATCTGCTCATGGCACTCTACATTGAGTCTTGTACATAACATTGCATACATTATAAATCCTATAGCTTAAGCATTTGGGATCCTACTCATATGCTCTCTCTCCTCTTGTGTCTTGGGAGACATAGATTTAGAAAGGTGTTTTCCATACAACATAGGAATATAACCTTTCTTGGAGAAATCCATGTTAAACCTCTTTAGCATTTTGTCTATGTACATAGACTATGAAAGACCAAGTGACCTTCTAGATCTATCTCTATAGATCTTGATCCCTAAGATGTAAGTTACTTCTCCAAGATCTTTTATAGAGAATTGTCTACTTAGCTATGTAACACCCCCTGCCCATTCTCTATGAAAATAGGCAAGATGTGCTACTTCCCTTGAGGTCACCCATCTCTGGATTTTCCCAAAGGCTTTTCGTTTAACTTTTGCCATATTTAATATTTTACAGACTAGAAAATTCTTTTAACAATTCCTATGATTTGAATTTAGTCTACCCAGCATATGACTCTTACATATTTGATCCTAGAATCAATTATCATCTTAGGCTTTCATTTATTGTTACCAATTCCATTATGTTTTATTATGTATGTTTACTATTTGCATAATGTTAAAATTACCATTCATTTCTACTAATTACCTACGTTTCTATGTATGAGTGCCTCTACCCACTTACCATAAAATCTGAACCAGTTATTACATACCTGGACAGTCATCGTCAGCACCGCTGGTTGGCTGCTTCACATCCTTTATATGTCTAACACCTGCGCATCGAAAATCCGACACGCTGAGTATGCACTCACTGGTGAATTTAACCAAACATACTATGTACTTTTTGTTTCACACATGCAAGCACACATATCATACATTGTTATTCCATTTATAATACCTACCCATTCACCTATCAGTTATTATTTCAACATTTCTAGTCTTTATCTATATAAATTTTCTCCTTTGTTCTCAGTTATTATTGTGATCTCGTAATTACATTTTATATATTTTTAATCCTTTATTCCATTTTTTTTATTTCTCATTCAACCACTCTTGTTCTACAGATTCGTTTAATAAATGTTTAGAGGTGAGTACTAGCCCTATTATGCTATCCCTCATAATTTCTTCCTCATTTTACGTGTCTTATATGTCTTTATGATGTCC
>CANXYI010870658.1:0-10184 GCA_948208565.1 Hura crepitans
AACTAAGCAACCTTTTCAGTATTAACCAAACAAAAACCTATGTCCCAAAATTGGGTCATCAAATTTCGCCAAAAACTACATGATCAACCTAGGATAAAATGTATCAGTTGATTGACTAAATGCTGCCTATATGATCAAATAATAACACCAAAATTAAAGTGCAATTATGAACAATTCATTTTATCTGTCTCAGTGAATTTAATTATTTGCTACCATAACAATGATAATGAACAATTTACCAATGATAATGAATAACCATTACTATAATTTATTAACTCGTTTTCCTAAATTGTCTAAATCTGATTGATAAATCCTCACATAGAAGTAGCGATTGACTATGCAAATTTATCAAGATAAAAAAAAAAATTCTGATAAATAAGTACCTTCTCCTAGATCTGACAGGCGATGGAGATAAGTTTCGGTTTCTAGAGCGTAATCTTCTACAAAAAGGAAAACAGAATGAGGATATGCACAAAAGATACAGAAAAGAATAAGGAAACATACAAGGTCTCCGTGGAGAACCTCTTAGAATCTTCTGATACTTCATCACTTGAATTGTTGTCCTTGCTGTTTCGACCCCTACTGCTAGTTGAAGACGAACGCCTTCTCTTTTGCCTGCTTGAGTCACTGCTTGGTCTATGCCTTGCCCTATCTTCCTCCTTATCCTTTCCACGTCCTCGTTTCCTGTTGTCATCTTCTTTGGCATTTGATCTGTGAAGTTTCTCCAACTCTTTTCTGTCCTCCTTGACATCAAGATGAGATGACCTTTTTCTTGAATCAGATTCTTTGACTTTTTCTCCAGTCCTATCCCCTCGCTCTTTCGTTTTTTCTTTTGAGGAATTTTGATCATCAGTCTTTTGTTTTCTTATATGCTTTTCATCCTGTTTCCTACGATTGCCATCTCCTTTCTCAACTGTTTCTTTTTCAGGTTGATTCCTTTTTCGTTCATGCTGGTGATCTTCATTCTGTTTCATCCTGGTTTCTCTAACTTGAGAATCATCAACAACATTTTGGCTAAGAGCAGCTTTTGAGCCTGACCCATTAGCAGTGTGTGAGGCCTTTCCACCATCAACAATAATTTCATTAGCACTGATTCCAGGTACCACCTTGGAAGAATATTTATGCTCACTCAACTCACTAGCAGCAGAATTTATATGTCTTCTGGAATCCATGTTGCTGGTTTTGATTAAATCACTTTTCAATTCTTTCCCTCCTTCACTGTTATTTCCTATAGCTACACGAGAACTACCACTTTCCACCACATCATCCAAATCTTCTGAAATATTTGGGATGCTAGATTGCTGAAGCACATTATTTTTTCTAATAGAGCTCTTGATTTCTTCACCATCGTCGTCATTGTCGTCATCAGATGCATAGTTAGCAAGGCCCAATACATTTCCAGGGGCACTGGAACTGGATTTTTCGCTAATGTCTTCAGTCTCAGACTCTTTGGCTTTAGCTGGAACTAGAACCTTTGCAGAAGCCTTGGAAGTTGGGACTTCTGGTGGAGATGTAGATACCTTATTATCTGAGGTCATATTGTGATTGACTGAGAAACCAAAGTGCATTTTTCAGATCACATTTAGAAAAACAGATGGAACTTAAATTTCAGCAGTTATACAACATACACAGTAACATAAAGAGCACGGAGCTATCACCTTCATCAGTCAGATCATCTTCAAGAAGAACCTTTGTAGCAATTTCATCAAACAGTTCATCAGTAACCTATTCAAAACATGAAAGTTAATATTATCATACAAGAGGGAAAAGGAATAGTGTTTATGCAGCTAACCAAGGAACTAATTAAAGGAATAATGTTTATGCAGATAACCTTTAGTAGAACTTCAGTTAAAACACGTTTTATTTCTTGATTAATTGCTGCAGTTCGAGCAGCTTCTATGTCATCCTGCAGAGCCCCAACAAAAGAGTAGAGAAAATAGGAGGAAATAATTATTCTACAATATTTGGAGTGCGTCAGAAAAGCTAAGAGCCAATAAACTGTCAACAGAAGCAAAAAAGAACCTCAACTTCATCCTCTTCTTCAGTTGACCTCGAAGAATCCATACTTTTGCTCTCTGACTGGTCATCTTTCCCAAGAGACTTTTCAATACCCTCATCCTCAGTGGATTGTGTTTCCTCTTTAGGATGCTCCAAAGAGGACCTTGTGATTACAGATGCATTCTTAATTATTTCTTCTTTAAGCCAATTAGGTACAGACGCCTGAAAGTTTTCAAAGCAAAGACTTAACAATGATCATTTTTACAAGTAGAAACAAGAGTGAAACAAGAAATAACCTTTTTCGGGCGTTCTAAAACATTAGAAGCCCCATAAGCATCACCAGGGAAGCCAGTAGATGGAAGAAGTACAGTTCCTGAACCAAGACCATATGACACACCAGCAGATGGAATTGTTGGCTGAAAACTTGGCCCAGGAAAGCTTCCAAAGGGTGGTGCAGCATGTCCAGAAACAGGAGAAGGCATGGCTACCGAAGGATCATGCTTAGAAACACAAAGATAATGTGTTAAAATAACTCTCAGATCATTAAATTAAAGGACATCTGTGTAACCAGAAACAATACCTGATGCCCTGACGAAAGACCAGGCACAACTGGAGGATAAACAACGCCAGTTGAAACAGCAGGAGTCCATGCATTATTTGAAGGTAAAGGTGGGACAGGGCCATGCATGCTTATATTTCCTACAGAATCATGATTAGCCCCATAACTGGATTGCATATGAGGATCATGATCATGGCCAAAGTTGGATGCAAAATCTAAAGGCTGGTTGCTAAGATCAGCTCCCTGATTGCCAAATTCAAAGGGCTGTTCAGTCAGAACTGATCCATCAATAGTAGGCTGTGGTGGTTGTATTTGATGCTGTCCTTCAAGTGAAGAGGACATGGAAGCCTCTTTATCTGCCATATTAGAAAAGCAATCAAAAAAGCTAAGAGAATGATATACATAAAACCTAGGATCAATTGAAACTCATCTAGTCCATCAATAATCTCACTCTTAGTTGTTCTACATTAGTTCTAAAGAGCACCAAACATTCAACGAACAAAATAACCTATTTGATTTAAGAATGGTCAATTCCTTCTCGGAACATTTTGCATTGGCAAAAGTTTTGGACATTTTCCTTAGTTTAATGCAGAAACAATTTTTCCACTTAACAAAGTTACAGCATCTAAACAGTTATTTTATCTTACGTGCAACCGACAAAAACCAACCACCATGACACTTTCCATTTAAAAAATAAAATAAAAACTCTTTTAACATCATAAGGAGCACCTTAGTCATTCATATGGATATAACATTTGCAAATATTACTGCAGCCAGGTGGTCAAAAAGAGTTTATCCCCAACTGCCCATTCATTCTTAACATGGTTTTATGGAGCAAAATATAAAATCAAATCAAGAAAATGTATGAGAATGAAGATTGAAATGGGAATGCACAAATACATCATGCAACAACAAATGCTCAGAAAGAATTTCAAGCATGTTGAGGTTGAGAAAGATGATAAATGGAATAGTTAGTAAGAGGCACCATATATCCCTGAAGATGTAGCAGAAATCAGGTGGAATGGAGAAATAAATCCACAGAGCCAACCATAACGATTTTGTGATAAAGCCTTCTTGAGTTAATTTGTCTTCGTATGGTATCATCTCCAGCCCAAAGCTCATAACATGAAGTATTAATTTTTCTAGTAATGCATTATTTGAACTTTTGCTTTGTTACAACGAACTCACTTTTTTAACAGTCCATTCATAAAATAAAATGAAATAGAAGGAACACAGTCCAATTCAAGTTAGATGAGTAATTATAGAAGATGACATGCAAGTGCAAATAAAGATCTGCAGAGTACCTTTTTATCAGTGTGAGCTCTTCAGATACTGAAAACAAATTGGGGAATATGGATATGCAAATGGGTCTTCTATGCTAATAGTTAGAAGATCATATTATGAAACCAAAGAGTGATCATAATTTCACATCTGGAAAGGCCTAACTGCCTAGATCAGAATAAAATATGCTGATCATAAACGATGAGGGAGCTATCAATCAAAAGCTAATAAATTTACAGCTTACAAATTAACAAACAGATTAATTTTTAGGAAGAAGTGAGAGTAGAACATATTATTTATGCGCCATGCATTTTAACTTTGGATGACATATGCATCTCTACACTCAATGGTAATATCGATCTAATCAACATTGTTAAACAGTATACAACATAAAATTACACAATACTTCATTTTAACTTATTTGGTAATCTTTGCAAAGTGCACTTCCTCAAATCTAGTCACTCATTTGTGACCACCATTACTTCCCAGAGTGATTAAATGGCAATCCATTCAAAAATAGGAACCAATAACATTTAGCAGCAGCAGCAGTCACAGACCTTCATATGAATTAGAATACCAAAAATAATATAATATTCCTTGTTTAATACGACTAATCCTTTAGAACATAGAGAAAGTTGTATTATGAGAACAACGAAACTTCCACAGAAAATTACAAAATGACTAAATGGCAATAAGACTCGGATGAACTTTCAAGAAGACCATGTTCAAATGTCAATGTCATGTCAGTTAAAGTGACTGCTTACTAACATCTAAATCATTAAAAATGGGAAAGATGTAGCTTAAAAACAGGAAAAAGGCAATGAATAGTTTTCCTGCTCTGTCACAGTAGTCAAACAACTTATGAGGAAAATAAGACAAGTAACACATTCAAGGTGGTGTCTCTAGGAGGTCAAATTGATGATAGCAAACATAATTGCTAAGGCAGAATCTATCTTAAAACAGTTGCGCCCCATATGAAGAGTTCTTTAATACATGTTTCACATGCAAGTATAGCATTCTAAATCAATTATCATTACCTGCAACAGAAGAATAACTAGAAGGTACCTCCTGCTGAAGAACAGATGGGCATGTAGTTGGTGCTCCAACGGAAGTTCCACCTCCAACAGTGTAAGGAATACACCCATCATTAGATGACTGTCCAGGGTTGAAAGACACATTCTCCTGTGAATAAACTATTGGTGGCTGATGCGAAGATGCAGCTGAAACTGGATACTGTTGATAGCCTGATGCAGGAAATGGATGTTGTTGGATATCTTGATAATGAGAATCAGCAGTTTGCTGGTACTGGTCATGGTAAACATTCTGTTCTTCCATTCTGTTGGCTTGAGTAAATTGCGACTGAGGATGTTGATCCTCCATTGCAGCCTTTTGAGCAGCCCATGCTCTGGCTCGAGCAGCCCAATCCTCCACATTGTTATGAGCTGCAATTACAACATATCAAGTCACCAGAAAAGTCAAAGATTTCCGTTAAAAAAATTAAAATGAATAATTTAAGTAATATATCTGCTCTTGTTAAGATAAACCCCGGCCACTGTACTAATAACAGATCCAGTCTCATACAAAAATAGCATTGCTGTCAACTGGCCACAAATAATGATTTCTCATTCAAAGCCTATACAGCAGGTGAAACAGTCATCACCTCCTCATTAGTCATTGCATTTTAAATTACCCAACACTGACATGGCTCGAACAACAATAATATTCCACTTACAAAAATGTTAATTTTCCAATTAACATAGAGTGTTGGAAAAAAAGAAAAAGGAAAAAAAAAACCCTTCCATTCTGAAAACACCAACCAAACTTTTTCATCAGGATCGAGTATCAAGCTTTGAAGTATAAAATAAAGCACATGTTAACACAACCACCAACCTTGGTAGTCCCATCCTTGTTGCTGACCCCAATTTGGATTTCCCCACTCCTGTAAATGGCAAGGAAATAAGCAACAAGCCAGCAATTAAAACCTAAAACAGCAAAACAAAAGAAAGGAATAATAGAACGAAACGAACGCACAGTAAGCAACCCTAGTTCCACAGTATTCATGTATAAATCCATTTGCATTAGAACCAGTAGGTAGAATCGCGATCCTTCGTATCACCAGATAATAACAAGCCGCGAATTTTTTTGGAAGAAAAATAAAAGAAAGAAAAGAAATAACGACGGTAACTAAAATTACCTGATTAACTTGAGGGTAAGATTGGGAAAACTGAGAATGAGGAGGAGGAGGAGGAGGAGGAGGCAAGTGAGGTCGTGAATGAGGGGGAGGGAACTGGTGGCTTGATGGGGAGTGGTGCGCAGAATAGGGAAGAGGAGGCGGTGGAGGCGGAGGATAAGCCGACGAAGGAAGAGGATGAGGAGCGAAATGGTCGGAGTGAGGTGGCGGAGCCCACTGCTGAGGCGGTGGAGGAGATGGAGAGTGGGAAGACGGAGGCGGCGGCGGCGGTGGGTTGTACTGGAATTGATTTGAATACCAAGCGGCTTGTGGAGGAACAGGTGGTCTTGGTTGATGGTGGAGATAGAGGTGGGGATCCGTTGGTGGCGGTTGCGGTGGTCTCATGTATCTATGGTGCTGTTGCTGGTAAGCATCCATTCTGGTCTGCGTAGGTTTTGCGGATTTCCAATTTCGATTTCTATGAAAAAAGTACCAAAATTTGGGCCTTGGAGATGCTCTCCGCTAAGACGGACACATAGGCATTAGGCATCCTCCGTGTAACCTTGCACAATAATTTCAGTTCCTTCTTCGCCGAGTGGATATTTTTTTGGCCCATGGGCCGATTATTTCGTGAGAAAAAAAAATTATTAATATCAATTTTTTCCCCTGAAATTACCTGAGCAAGTCTAATTTTATTTTCCTTCTTCCCTTAATGCAGTGTTTAGGTGATTGTTTCCGAATGTTTTATAATGTATTATATCGTATTATACTATATTATAATTTGTTATTATGTAAATATAATATTTAAGAAAACTGTATAATATTTATTCACAATAATTTCTTATTTGAATTCATTTTATCGTATTATACTGCTAAAAAGATAATTTATCAAAATACCTCAATATTGTGCATATTACTTTATCAGAGAATTTATCTTTGAAAGTTACGTTTATAATTTTTAATATTTAATTTAAATGTTAAAAAAAAGTAAAAGGTTGGATCATATTCACATGCTCTAAGTTAAGTAAAAATAAATAAAAGAAATTTGGTTATGAGTTTTATTTATTTATTTATTTATTTTTTGTCTGTTGATCGAGAAGAGTTTTTAAAGTGCTAAAGGAATCACATTACGGAAAAAAAAAATTAAGAAGAGGAAGAAGAAGTGAAGCATATGTGGAGGAAATTCACTGACATTGGAATACATTATAAACCAATACATTCCAAGAAATGATAGAAGCAAATACTATGTGTAACCATGAGATACAAAGCAATACATTCTATCAACACCATAGGGATGATCGTTCTTCAATATTAATTTCAGGTCTGCACATCAATATTGTTTTTCATACATAATAATTTTTATTTTGTTAATCCATCATAAATTAGATTCCCGCAAAAAAACTTTTAAAAATATTTAAATATAAAAGGCCTAAAAATAAAATAAAGTGCAAAAAATCAATAATATATTAATTATTTATTATATCATAAGTAGATTGGACATTCTTAAATATATCCTCTCAATGTAGGAAATTTGATGGTAAAGTATATATTTGCACATGCTAACATTAAGCAATTAGCATTAATGAATTAGAAGGAAAATCATAGCGTAAGTCAATTTGCTTAACACTTTCTTTTAAGCTGTTTAAACAAATATAACAGTTTTTATTGAAACATTATTTAAAACAATATTTAAGTCCAAGTCTAAATCCAGCCTAAGTAATATTTTTTATGTATTAAATAATATATTATTCAAAATTATATATGATTTAGATTATAAAAATAAAAAAAATAAAAAAAAATAGGTTTTGAGTTAAATTCATAATCTATATGTAAAATTTAAATTCGATATTTTAATAAGTGATTTTTTTACAGATTTAAGCTGGAGTAGACTTACATGATAAAAAATATGTTGAAATCATTAATTTTATAGGTTGAATTGAATCTTCCCAATCATGTGACGAGGTATAAGGACCGCCATTGCTCCACTTCTCCCCTGTCTCCCTCTCTAGCATTTTTGGCAGTGCCACCATGGCTGTGGTTGTAGGAAATTTAGCTTTATTACTGGATGTTGTCTCGCCTCGGACTGCAAAACCCGCTCGGTATCAACCAACATCATTTTAAACTTACCAAAAGGGGATTCTCACACTTGTGCCACTTCTTTGGTTAATAAAAGCTTCGAATCAGACAGCAAAGCTAGGAGCCATAGAGTGGTTGCGAGAGGGAAAGCAAATTTGAAAATGAACAGCGTGAATTTCGATAATGACAAAGAGAAAGGAAATAGGAACAGAGAGGGAGAAAAAGGAATCGTACAAGAAAGAGATAGAAGAGATGAGAGAGTTGGAGAAGAAAGCAAAAGAGTTGTAGAATAAAGTGGAAGAAAGAAAAGGCGAGGATAAATAGGAGAGTGAGGAAGAGAAAAAGGTGAGACTGAGAAAATAGCTAGAAAAGGTTCCTCTTTTTTAGAAAAACGATTCATGATTTCGGTTTTAATTTAAATTTCGTTGATTTGATTGATTATTGATTAACAGGCTACTAAGGAGCAAGCAGAGATGATGCAAACAGCTCAATTAATGTTTGAATTAGGACAAAGGCCAATGGAAAGGGCATGTATCCACGGGCCATTGAGTTTCTTGAAGCTGCCCTTACAATCATTCCAAGACCAATGTTGATTGGTGGTGAGGTTGGAGTTTTAACAACCAATTGATATTCTCCTGCAGTTTTTTATATTTTGATCATTAACTTAGTGGAGAAATTTATGCTTTTGTGTGGTTGCACAAATTCAAACCTGGCTGGCTATGGCATATGAGGCTAATAACCGCCATGCAGACTGCATAGATCTTTACCAACAATTGGAAAATTCTCACCTGAGTATCAGCATTAGACGCCAAGCTGCAAAGTTTTGCTATATTTTGTGTTGGTCCCAAAGCACGCAAAAAGGGGATGAATTGAGTGACTAAAACTTTTTGACAAGAAAGTAATTTTCAGTTCTAAGTTTCAAAGTAAATGCAGTTTAGAAAACTTTGTTCTAACTATGATCTATCACTTTTTAAAGGAATATATAAAGCACAGAGTTTTTCAGAATCTTATCAAATTCATTTAGAAACATTCAGAAACTTAAGAATCAATAGGTATGCTTTTAAAAACTTTTGAAATCAAGTTAGAACACATGACAGGAGTAGAGTAAGAAAATTAACTTAAGATTTTTATAGTGGTTCGGTTATCCTAAGTCTACATCCACTTCTCAAGACAACACACTTGAGTTTCCTTTTAATTTACTCTTTTCCTTGGCAAGAGTAAAAGCCAAAAATAAAATCTTAAAAAGCTACCCTCAATCTTTTACTAGATTGATATAAAGATCTAAGCTAGATCTATTCCCTTGATCTTAGCTTTTACAAAGAATACAAGATTTTGATGCAAAGAAAATACCTCACTGAAAACAAAAACATAATTTATCTTGAGGATGGAGGTGTAATGAATGAAGCTCAAAAGTGTGGAGTTGTTAGAACAAAGATTATAGCAGAATTGAAATGTATTCCAACACTTTTTTGTTTCTCATATCATTTAATTGAAAGAACTTGAGCCTATTTATAACAAAAAGGTCTTTTACTGTTAGAAAAACAGTATTTGTCCGTTTGAGTCAGAAATGTACTTTTCAAAAATTTTGTCCGTTATTTTATCTTTTCTGTTTAGATTACTGTTATAGAATACTCGATTAGATTAAAGCAGATTGTTCTAAATTGATTTTTTTTAGAAGGCAATTTTAGAAAGAAAATCTGCATGATTACGTGAGTGTGTGATCCTCAATTTCATTCTTTATACAAATAAACTCTCAAAATTATAAAATTTTCACACACTTCATCTTGATCTCTTTGTCCTTGTAAATCTTCCATATTCTTTGATTTTTCCATGTAGAGCACCTGAAATACTTAGAGAAAAAGAGACTTTAAGGTTTTTTAGAGATCATCAAAATTTAGGATTGTAGCCTTATTGAGCCAATAATCTCTCCCTTTTTGATGATGTCAAAAAAAAACTTTAAATCATACTTTTAGTGTACAGAGAGATACATATGCTCCCCCTAAATCTATGCACAGAGATAGAAACAGAAAATCCACACAAAATATATATATATATATATATATATATATATATATATATATATATATATATATATATATA
>CANXYI010870792.1:0-12444 GCA_948208565.1 Hura crepitans
AGATTATGGTTAAGCTTGCAAATTGTTCCTTTAGTCTTTTGGCCCTTGATCTTATTTTTGGTCCATCAAGCATGGTAAAATCTCCATTTTGCCCTCGTATGTTGGAATGACCATTTTGCCCTCCTTTGCTCGCATCAATAATGGTTGTCTAGTGACACAATCCCAAATTTTAAATATATAAGAAAAGCACTTCTATGGATTATAACATCCAAACTACATCAATTCAACATATAATCTCAGTTAACATCCAAACCATGTCTACTTTACACCATCTCAAGTCCATTTTAGAGTATAATATAACTCAAGAATATTCATCTAATACTTATATATCATTATACACACAACCGTCACTTATTATGCATCTATTATCATCATCATACTGAGCAACCTATAAAACATCACAAAACATTACTTAATTAATTATATCCCATAACATAATTACTTCATATTTTTAAAAAGCCCATATATAAAATACACATAAGCTTAAAAAATACATCAACTTTACACACTTATACACTATAAAAATCCATGAACAAATATCTTTCACTTCACATTGTCCTTATACACAAACATTAAGTAGCTTTTAATGTGCAACTACGATTTGAGAGAAACCTTACATGTCAGAAAACCATGACAATGCACTAAGCAATACTACTTAATGGTATATCAAAATTTATTATGCTATAAAATTAAGATTCATACATCACACACAAGGTAGGCTTATTTATTGCAAATACTTAGTCATACTTAGAATTTGATATGAAGGACCACACAATAGATCGGTATCATAATTGATTTCATTATTGACACTTTATGGTGTATGGGATAAATGTATCGATAGCCAGAAGAATTAATCATGTATCCAACAATGTATGTACACACATCCATAAGCATTTTTGCACTCTTGATAGCTTTAGCATAGACAAAAATATGCACAGCATAAAAAGATCACATACGTATATAAAAGATAAATACCATACTTATATAAGTATATATAACCATTCATGCATAAGATATATTGTTACATGAGTTGTTTACATGTTTATAATTTTCATGCATTAATCTTCTTTAAGCTTATTATACTTTTGTTTTGCCTATACTTATGAGACTTATGCCGATGTTAGGTAATAGGACTATTAGAGCCACAAATGCTATACTAGACCATAGAGGTCATACTAGGCCACGAAAGCTATACTGGAGTCTAAGGTTATAAGCTGGACCTAAAGGTCATATTCTGGACTCGAAAGTCATAAGTTGGACCTGAAGGTCATGAATAGGCTATAAGGCCATAATATGGTCCTAGATACTATAGTCAGATACTGAGGTACTTTAATAGCTACTAAATACCTTAGTTGATTGGCTAACTTATCCAGATTAGGTTGTCTAAAAATACAGGCCATCACCATTGTTTATTAAGTTTCACAAACTTTAAGTAGTTTTTATAAGTTTTACATGTCATTTGGCTAATAAATGACAAAATAGGGTAACTAATATTCTTTTTATCATTTTGCTCGCATCAAAGTCATCTTTGTTGCATCATCAATATCATAAGCATATTACATTATAATCATATCAATGCCATTCTTACTTTCCAGTTCAAATATCTAACTTAGAAATGCTTTAAGCATCAAATTCCTTTATTAGGCTATTTAGCTAGGACAAATTACAACATGTCGTATAGTATCTAATCATACATATATGCATGTATACATTTATCTCATAGTCACACTTAAGTCTATGCATTACTATCACAATCACCTATTCCAAATAATATATTCAAGTTAACATAGCATATATCTTTGTACATCCATTTTGTAGCCAAACTTGTTTCTATACCATGAATTACTTTCATAATTCACTTTAACTATAGCCATCTCTATATAATATTGTAAAGTTAATACAACATTTGTATTATCTCTTATTGTCATATATCAATTGGTTTAGCCAACACATGTGATCATTATTAGATATATCATTCATACATTAGGTGAGTCTAGCTTAATACATACTTATATACACTTCAAGTGTGATCCAAAACAAAATTCTTACCTCTTTGGATCCTTGGCAAGGTTACTTGTCTCATTTGCACACTTCTTGACTAGGAATGAGGTTAAATAAGCATACATCTACTTATAGACATCAATTAATACATTTAAGCATTATTCCAACTTATAACAAACAATATGGTTCATCATTACACATGCTATGTCCTTATACTTAGATAATTACACCAACATGCATTTAACACTTTGCCATTGGTAATTACTCCATTTATTCTCATTTTTACATTAATTTATGGAAAGTTGTTAAATTACTTAATGTCATACACCTTTAATACATCATTATATAAACTAAATGTTGTTTTCCATTTACATACACCATAACAATATCAATTATTATTTTTACCATACACTATGTTCAATCTGTGTTGTTTATCATGGCATAGATCAGGCATCACCACTAAGATTACTAAAAAAATGATTTAAGAAACATATTTATCAAACATCTTACCTAATATACTCTTTTCCAACTGCATTTCTAAAATGGTTGCAAATATGTTATTCATTCAATTTTCATAATTGCATACATATTGCTCATAAGGCATTTTGACACTTATCTCATCAATAATCACAAGCTTATAACATAATTTTATGAAATTGATTATTATAATTAAATGTATATTCTAAAATTTGGCTTTTTGAAACAATCTCAATAATAACCTAACATACCAAACTTGGATAAACTTACTTGTTAAGCTAAAAATTTCTCCCCCTTGAAATTCTAAAATTCCCTCCAACACTTGCTTAGTCTAGTAGGCGTGGCTATTGCTAAAATCTATAATCCATAGTAGTATTCTTCATTACATTATGTTGTTTTTAAAATAAAGCTTACCTTTCCTTGGTCTTAAACATGATTCATCTTTATTTTTACACTTAGAAGAAATGCTTAGGCTTACGTTTAGCATTAAAAACTGATGCCATAAGCTATTTGTAGTTTTTAAAATTTTTGCAAAATTTATAGCCAACAACAATGACATTATTTCACCTAACTCTAGTCCTCTCCCTTTTTCTTTCATGCTAAAACTTCATTTTCCTTTCTTAATTCCATAGCTTATATTTGTCTTGCATATTGCCCTTAACTATCTCAAGTCAAATCCAAATAATACAAGATCACATCCCAAAAATCAATTTTAGCAGTGAATTAAACTCATGTGACAAATACAACAACTGAAGTCTCCCTTTAGACTAGGTTTTTTCCTTAATAATTCCATGCAATAACCATTTATAGACCAATATACCAAAAGCATATTGCTATGTCACCATATGAGCCAAAGATGCAACATGTTTCTTTAAATAATTTCAAGTTTTTAGTTTGTATCATTTGTTGTAATAAATCGATGGTAATCAGATCTTAACTTCCAGCTTTCCCTTTCTTACAACACTGTGAAATGCATTTTACATCTAACAACACTTCTTCCTTCAAGTTTAACCAAACTAACACCTAAACTTAACACTCGATAGTTACTGGTTTCTCAAACATGGACTGGACTTTTTTTACTTTTAATAAAAATAAAGAATTGCTTCGATGGATTACTCTTAGAACCTATCAATCCCATTGCAGTAATGTTCCTCATCCCATATTCCTTTTTATAAGCATTCTTAGGCTTATATGATTGCATATGTGTAATGTTGTGTGACACCCCTTACCCGATCCACTTTTGGAGTCAAATAAAGAATGTCACACAACCAAAATCTATTTTTTTATATCAGGGTTACTGAAAACTTTTTCTTCAAAATCTTATCATAAAATCTCATTAAAAACCCACAGAATATCTATATGATAAGTTAGACCATTTGGGGTCCTCGTGTTGAAAATTCGACAGTATAACGGCTATTTAGTGACACTGTCCCAAATTTTAAATTTGTAAGAAAAGTACTTCAATGGATTATAGCATCCAAACTACATCAATTCAACTCATCATCCCAGTTAACATCCAAACCATGTCAACTTTATACCATATCAAGTCCATTTTAGAGCATAATATAACTCAAGAATATTCATCTAATACTTATTTAACACCATACACATAATCATCACTTATTATACATCTATTATCATCATCATACTAAGCAAGCCATAAAACATCACAAAATATTACTCAATTAATTATATCCCATAACATAAATACTTCATATGTTTAAAAAGCCCATATACAAAATACACATAAGCTTAAAAAATACATCAACTTTACACAGTTATGCATTATGAAAATCCATGTACAAATATCTTTCACTTCACCATGTCCTCATACACAAACATTAGGTAGCTTCTAATGTGCAACTACAATCTGAGAGAAACCTACGTGTCAGAAAACCATGACAACACACTAAGCAATATTGCTTAGTGGCATATCAAAATTTATTATGCTATAAAATCAAGATTCATACATCACACACAAGGTGGGCTTATTTATTGCAAATACTTAGTCATACTTAGAATTTGATAATGAAGGACCATACAATAGATCAATATCATAATTGATTTCATCGCTAATAGTTTATGGTGTAAGGGATAAATGTATCGATAGCCAGAAGAATTAATCATGTATCCAACAATGTATGTACACACATCCACAAGCATTTTTTGCACTCTTGATAGCTTTAGCATAAACAAAAATATGCACAGCATAAAAAGATCACGTAAATATATAAAAGATAAACACCATACTTATATAAGTATCAATAACCATTCATGCATAAGATACATCATTACATGAGTTGTTTACATGTTTATAATTTTTATGCCTTAATCTTCTTTAAGCTCATTAAACTTTTATTTTTCCTATACTTATGAGACTTATACTGATGCTGGACAATAGGAATATTAAGCCATAAATGCCATACTAGACCACAAAAGTCATACTAGGCCACAAAAGCTATACTGGAGTCCAAGGTTATATTCTAGACTCAAAAGTCATAAGCTAGACCTAAAGGTCATGAATAGGCCATAAGGCCATAATACGGTCCTGGATGCCATAGTTAGATACTGAGGTACTCTAGTAGCTATTAAATGCCTTACTTGATTAGCTAACTTATCCAAACTAGATTGTCTAAACATGCAGGCCATCACCATTATTTATTAAGTTTCACAAACTTTAAGTAGTTTTTATAAGTTTTACATGTCTTTTGGCCAATAAATGATAAAATGGGGTAACTAAGATTCTTTTTATCATTTTGTTCACATCAAAATCATATTTCTCGCATCAACAATATCACATGCATATTACATTATAATCATATCAATCCCATTCTTGCTTTTCAGTTTAAATATCTAACTTATAAATGCTTTAAGCATCAAATTCCTTTATTAAGCCATTTGGCTAACACATATTACATCTGCCATATTGCATCTAATCATACACATATACATGTATACATTTATCTCATAGTCACATTTAAGTCTATGCATTACTATCACAATCGTTAATTCCAAACAATATATTCAAGTTAACATAGCATACATATTTGTATATCCATTTGGTAGCCAAACTTGTTTCTATACCATGAATTACTTTCATAATTCACTTTAACTATAGCTATCTCCATATAACATTGTAAAGTTAAGACAACATTTTTATTATCTCTTATTGTCATATATCAATTAGTTTAGCCAACACATGCGATCATCATTAGATATATCATTCATACATTAGGTGATTCTAGCTCAATACATACTTATATACATTTCAAGTGTGATCCAAAACAAAATTCGTACCTCTTTGGATCCTTAGTAGGGTTACTTGTCTCATTTGTACACTTCTTGATTTTGAATAAGGTTAAATAAGCATACATCTACTTATAGACATCAATTAATACATTTAAGCATTATTCCAACTTATAACAAAAATATGGTTCATAATTACACATTCTACATTCTTATACTTAGATAATTACACCAACATGCATTTAACACTTTACCATTGGTAATTACTCCATTTATTCTCATTTCTACATTAATTTATGGAAAGTTGTTAAATTACTTAATCTCATACACCTTTAATACATCATTATATAAACTAAATGTTATTTTCCATTTACATACACCATAACAATATCAATTATTATTTGTACCATACACTATGTTCAATCTATGTTGTCTATTATGGCATAGATCAAGCATGACCACTAAGATTGCTAAAACATGATTTAAGAAACATATTGATGAAACATCTTACCTAATATACTCTTTTCCAACTACATTTCTAAAATGGCTGTAAATACATTATTTATTCAATTTTCATAATTGCGCACATATTGCTCATAAGGCATTCCAACACTTAGCTCATCAACAATCACAAGCTTATAGCATAATTTTATGAAATTAAGTATTATAATTAAATGCACATTCTAAAACTTGGCTTTTTGAAACAATCTCAATAATAATCTAACGTACCAAACTTGGATAAACTTACTTGTTAAGCTAAAAATTTCTCCCCCTTGAAATTCTCGAATTCCCTCCAACACTTGCTTAGTCTAGTAGGTGTGTCTATTGCTAAAATCTATAATCTATAGTAGTATTCTTTATTACATTGTGTTGTTTTTAAAATAAAGCTTGCCTTTCCCTGGTCCTAAACATGATTCATCTTTATTTTTACACTTATAGGAAATACTTAAGCTTACTTTTAGCATTAAAAACTGATGTCATGAGCTATTTGTAGTTTTTGAAATTTTTGCAAAATTTACGGCCAGCAACAATGGCATTTTTTCACCTAACTCTACTCCTCTCTCTTTTTCTTTCATGCTAAAACCTCATTTTCCTTTCTTAATTCCATAGCTTATATTTTTCTTGCATATTGTCCTTAAACATCTCAAGTCAAATCCAAACAATATAAGATCACATCCTAAAAATCGATTTTAGCAGCTAATTGAACTCATATGACAAATACAATAGTTGAATTCTCTCTTTAGACTAGGTTTTTCCCTTAATAATTCCATGCAATAACCATTTATAAACCAATATGCTAAAAGCATATTGCTATGTCACCATATGAGCCAAAGATGCAGCATGTTTCTCTAAATACTTTCAAGTTTTTAGTTGGAATCATTTATTGCTATAAAACAAAGGTAATCAAAGCTTAACTTTTAGCTTTCCCTTTCCTACAACACACGATAAGTCATTCTACATCCTATAACACTTCTTCCTTTAAGTTTAACCAAACTAACACCTAAACTTAACACTTGACAGTTACTGGTATCTCAAACATGGACTGGACTTTTTTTGCTTTCAATAAAAATGAAGAATTACTTCGCTTGATTACTCTTAAAACCTATCAATCCCACTGTAGCAATGTTCTTCATCCCCTATTCCTTTTTATAATAGTTGCTACAGTAGCTAGATGCATTATAGTGCCTACTGTTTACACTTGCTAGCTACAGCTACAACTATTTCTGCACTGTAGTGATAAAACCTTAGAACTTTTAGACTAAAATCCTTTTTTCCACTTACAATGTCCCCCTAACACTGATACCCTTTTTGACCAGCCTCTACTAATGCCATTCTCTTACTATAGAATCTATTTTTCCATTATTATATTATCATTTAACTACTATGTTAGCATTGTTGCAAATTTCTAGTGCACTACCGAACTACTGTAAAAGAGCCCTTTTCTTATGTTTCTCAATTTGCTATGAATGGAACATCAGTTGTGAAGGTTCTCCTTTTTTCTCACTAAACCCTTTTATTGTTATAAAATTTTTGCTACCATCTTATGATTCCTCCATGGATAACAGTTAGAACCCATAGCTTCCATAACATACACAATCTTTTGATATATCCTAAACTCCCATTCTCTTTCTCCCATTTCTCTCTTTTTAATCCTCTTTCTCCTCTTATTGAATATAATAGTTTGAAAGTGAAAAAAGGAAAATTTAAATCCCCTTGGTGAATTTCTCCTTCTAGCTTTAACCTCTTTCTTTCTCTCTTTCTGTTTCTTTCTCTTTTGCCTGATCTCCTTCTTCTCTTTTCTTTTTCTTTCTTTTAATTTCCTTTCTTTACCATTTTTCTTTTCCTCTTTTTCTTCTTTTAAAATTAGTGGCTGCCATTCAATGTTCCCAAAAGATCTTTGGTAAAAAAATTGACCTTAACTCCCTTTTTTATTAATTATTTTCACTTATACCTTTATTTCTCTTCTTTACTTTCCTCTATTGTTTTTTTTAATAACTTTTATTGGTCTCCAAAAATTTAGATTCTAGTTCCATAAAATCCTTTAGAGTATTTTGAATATCAGGTTATGGAATTTTTGAGTCCATCAAACCAAAACCATGGGAATATTGATTCAACTTAAAATAAATTAGACTACCATTAAAACTTTCCATTTCATTTTTAACCCACTGAATGACTTCTTTTCTAAATCAAATTTCACTCATGATCTTATAATAATTATTCCTTTCATATTGTCCAATTTCTATGACTCGAGTCTCGAGATCACTATTCACTAACTCAAAATTTTCAGGCGTTACATTTCTTCCCCTCTTAAAAGAATTTCGCGCATAAAATTCTTAGGGTTCCATTATATTCTATGCCCTTATTTTTTTGTTTCATTAATTCTATACTCATTCCATATTATACAATCTTTATGATCTTCATATTATTCAACACTTTTTCTTATTCCTCTTTACCATTACTAACTAATCACTTTCCCTCTTAAACTTTTCATAGGGGTTAAGCATACATGGATACTTATATCTTAAAGTCAACCTTTACATCTCATAAGATAATACCATCACACTTTTACTGCTTCACTCTAATCTATAGATTCTAAAGAACTAATTAATCTATGTATGTGATCATGTCAAAATAGTCCTTGTTATAAATACCATTATATAACAAGTTCCATTTGTATTTAGGAGTTTAACTCTTCTTCATGTTCCTTTCTATTCTTAACCATCATAGGTTGTATCTTAACTATACCAATCTTTTCTTTTATCCTTAACTCATATAGGTGTCTCCTATCAAATTTCCCATTCAGTTAGGCAATATACATATATATGTGATCTAACTATGATTATGCAATTCTAATGATATAAATGATGATGATGTAACATGATCATACATGTTTTCATGATGATAATTAAATGATATAATGCACAACTAGCCCCATGTCACATGTGTCAATGAAAAATGACCCTTAATCTCGTGAAATTGATAGGTACACTAGGAGTGTTAATTCTTATATCTTTGAATACTCTTTTATGACTCTAATATCACCATCACTTTACTTCTATTCCTTATTGTTGTATTGACATGTATACTTTAATTCCATAACATTAAGGAATCTTTGCTTATACTGATATATATATATATATATATATATATATATATATATATATATCACTGATCACCCATTCTAATCACAATTTGATTATATCATAACAATCCTTCTTCTACCTCTACTTCTTTTTAAGGTCCTAAGGACTCACCTTTTCTATGTCTTATCTGATTGTGAAAGGAAACTTATCAAAACCCATAACATCCTCTTATATTACACATAACCTTAACATTGGCACTTATATGAACCTTATACAACTTCTTATTCCAAGGAAAGCCTAAATGAGTCTGGGACTACCAAATATGACACCTCTCACTCGATTTACTTTTGAAAATAAAGAATTTCACAACCAAAATCTAATTTCTTTATATTAGGGTTACTAAAAACTTTTTCTTCAAAATCTCATTAAACACTAATAGAACATCTATGTGATAGGTTAAACTATTTGGTGTCCTCATGTCAAAAATCTAATAGTATAATGGTTATCCAGTGAAACTATCAAAAATTTTTAACTTGCAAGAAAAGCAATTATATGACTTATAACATCCAAACTACATCAACTCAACTTATTATCTCAGTTAAAATCTAAACTATGGAACCTTTACATCCATATCAAGTCTATTTTAGAGCGTAACATAACTTAAGACTATTCAGCTAATACTTATCTATCATTATACTTATAACCTTCACTTCTTATACATTAATCAATATGATACTAAGCAAGTTGTAGGTACAAAAATATTACTTAATTAACCCATAACATAATTACTTCATAAGTTTAAAAAGTCCTTATACAAAATACATATAAGCTTAAAAAATACGTCAACTTTATACATTTATACATTATGAAAATCTATATGCAAATATCCTTTACTTCACCATGTCCTCATACACAAACATCAAGTAGCTTCTATTACATAACTACAATTCGAGAGAAGCCTACATGTCATAAAACCATAACAATGCACTAAACAACACTACTTAGCAATATATCCAAGTTTATTATGCTATAAAATCAATATTCATGCATCATACACAAGGTAAGCTTATTTATTGAAAATAATTAGTCATACTGAGAATTTGATAAAGAAAGGCCATATCATAGATCAATATCATAGTTGATTTCATTACTAACACTTTATGATGTAAGGGATAAATGTATCTATAACTATAAGAATTAATCATGTATCTAACAATGTATTTACACATATCCATAAGCATTTATACACTCATGATAGCTTTAACATAAACAAAAATATGCACATCATAAAGAGATCATGGATATATATAAAAGATAAATACCATACTTATATAAGCATCAATAACTATTCATCTATAAGACACATTTTTACATGTCTATAATTTTCATACATTAATCTTTTTTAAGCTTAATATACTTTCATTTTGCCCATACTTATAAGGCTTATGCTTAATGCTAGATGTAACGATATGTCCCGAGGCTTTATGAATAGTGCCACTAGGTCCGAAAAGTGTGCTCGGGGTACTAGATCACTTGCACATAAACCGAGGTAATGACACTAGTCATGAAACTTTGAGGATCTTTAATTTGATGAAAAAGGAAAAAATTTAAAATTTAGCAAAACTAATAATTCATTTCGGACTATAAGCTACCCCTCTAAGCAATAAAAATTTTACAGGCCGAGAATGACCTCGGACGGATCGAAAATAGTGGACCCTATAGCTCAAAAATTCCATTGAGTTCATTGGTGAAAGAATTTTTGAATTTTGAGGTCGTTTGTAAATTCTTGTAATATTCGAGATTGGCAGGTAAATAGAGGTATCCTAAAAATTGCCTTATCAATGGAATTTGGCTGTAAAAATTTATGAGCATGTGGACGGGATTAAAATATGAATTTTAAAATAAATCATTTAATTTTTTTAGGTTTGTGTGAATTTTGGTGAATTTTTAAAGTTCGCCAAAAAATCGAGATGTTTCGGGGTAGCTATAGGACCCATCTACACTTGACCATTTAGCCTAAGGCCCTTGCCAAGTGGTAAGGGTGAGTGACAAGTGGACTTTTCCACTTAAAACAAAATCCACATTTTCTCTTGGCTGCTAGCAGAAGTCGATGCCAATCCCAGCTCCCTCCCCCATTTTCATTATCTTTTTTAGCTCAATTCTAGAAATTTTGCTCACCAAAAATTATTTTGATGTATTAAGGAGTTAGAGGAAAAAAGAATTATAGTAAAAGGGGTCCCTAAGAAGGAGTTAAAAATCCTTAAAATTTCTTGGATAGAAGCTATCCAGCAAGTAGCCAAAGTGAGCTTTTTTGTGGTTTTTTGAGTTTTTCCTTGGTTTTTCTTGTTGGAATTGAGTGTGTGAGATGTATAACATCTGTGGGGATGGATTTTTTTATGGATTTTGAGGCGAATTAAAGTAAAAAGAAGCTTAAAGAAAGGAGGAAAAAGATATGACAAGCTAGAAGTGCATTTTTGAGAAGCTTAAAGTATGGATTTTCTTTCTTTGAAGTGTGCGGTAAGTGAATTCAACCATTCACCTCATGCCCTCTAATTTTTAGTAGCTTTTGCTTTGAGTTTGGGATGGTTTGAGAGTATAGATTAACTTGAATAGGTGTTGGCATTAAAGGCTTTTGTGTGTGGCATGAGGGAATGTGAATTGCATATTGATTGATGGAAAGAAAGTAATATACATGTAAATTTTGTTATTAGCTTAGAGCTATGTAAGTAGATAGAATGTGCTTATGGTGTTTAAGGCATAAGTTGATGGCTTTAGCATGGATATGTAATGGTATTCCTTAGGAATTGATGGAAATATACATGATTGGCATGAGTTATAAGTGTGGCTGAGAGCTTATCTTATGGTTACTAGTGTGTATGGCTTACTTAGTATGATTCTAGGTAGTGTTTAAGGTTAGAATTGCATGTGCCTTAGACCTATGATACATGAAAAGTGATACAAAGCATGTACATGTGTGTGTGAAGTTGGCTGAGGCATTGATGCAGAAGCCCAAGACCTAAAACCAGACTTGTAATTCACACAACTTAGGCTCTAAAAACCCAAATTAAGCAATTGAAAAATATAGGATCTAGCACCTCTAATTCCAGCAGAAAATTAGCAATACTAGATATATAGA
>CANXYI010870838.1:0-20176 GCA_948208565.1 Hura crepitans
AATAAATTGGTAAATTGCTTATATGAGTAACAACCTAGTTCAGATAGGTTAACTGGTTAGTTAGGGTTCGTTAACAGCTGTTAGGGTGCTTCGATGCCTTTATCTATGTATGTTTGGTCTATGGGTCCACTAAATATATGATTTAGAGGCCCTTATTTTTTATCTTTAAATCCATATTGGTAGATGAACTTCGAATTTATAAATGGTCGTAATGGCCATCATGATATATTTTTGTCCTTAGACTCATGCTATGCTCAATCTTGAACTTATTATATTTTTGACCTTCGACTCATGCTATGCTCAATCATGGTATTTTTGATTTTCAGATCCATATTGGTAGATGGACCTTCAGGTTCATAGAGGTCGTACTGGCCATCCATCCCTGTTATCCATAGGATATTTGTTCTCATAATATAGGCAGGTTAAATGACTATAATGAAAATTAAAATATAGCTTTTTATCAAGTGGTATGTGTATGTTTTATGCATATGTGAAATGTAAATTTTATGTTTAAAATGTGATAAATGTTATGTTCATTATGATATAGCATACATGCATGTTATGAAATAGATTATACATATTATAAACTGTGTTTATTCATTTTTGTATGTTATGATATATAAATGTATGGCATTATTGCAGGAATTATTTCGATTACACCACTAAGTTGTTGCTTAGTGCATCATTTTTCTTTGTGATATGTAGGTAAGAAAAGTAATTAAGCTAAAGCCTTAGGACATCAAGCTGAGCAGAAAAGCTTACCTTTTGTTATAGTTTTGTTGTATTTACTAGATTATGAAATGTATAGCAAGGAAGTACTCATATATTGTATATGTTAAGTTATGGGCCGAAACTGTGTTATAATGTAAATGGTTTTGTAACCTTATTTAAGTTCTTTAAACTATTTTGAGCTTGTATGATATCTCTTCCTAAGGTTGAGTTTGTATTATTGACTATTTTAGAGTGATCAGAGAATTGTAAAAGTGGTGAACTGTGTTTGAAATGATTTAGAAGTGCTTATTTTCCATTGCAAGTTATTATTCATATTTAGGAAAATGTTTCGATATAGTTGTTATGCTGCTAGATTTTTGACATGAACATTTCCCAAATATGGATAGTAATTGGTTTTAAAAAGTTATTATTAACCCATATTTTTTAAAAAAGAGAATACTTTAGTAAGTTTTAACATAAACGTGTTTTAATATGTCAAGAGAAGATAGTTCAGATAACATGTTTATGTGCACGCTTTTTATTTGGGTCTAGGAATTGGATTAACTAGAGGGTGTCACAATGGCAAAAGTTATGGGTATGTCTAGAATGATATAAGTAACTTCGCTCTCTATTGGTTTTACCTTTATTAGAGTAGTAAAAGTTTTTTTAGCATTGCGTTTGGTGTCAACATAAGCTCTAACTACCATATTAGACACCTCTAAATCTTTTTTTCAACACAGTGGTTCCTATGAGTAAGGTATGACATTTATGGTGGAATTGTTATCACCATGGTACAAGTTATACAATTCCCTCTTATCTCAGGTTAAATGTACAAAGGTTTATCATGATCCCTTCCTTCCATTCGGAGGTCCATATTAAAGAAGGAGATAAGGTTTGTTGGTTTATTAATGATGGAATCTTCTGGTGTGGTAGTAGATTTAGTGCTTATGGCATCTAAGGCCTTTAGTAAAGCTCTCTATGTTTTTTAGAGGCCATTAAAAGATCTCATATGCTTGTATGTCCTTAGGCCCTTTTTAATTGCCTTAGGACTAGGTTCTCTTTTTTCAAAATGGTGTCATCTTTACTAGCTCTTTATCTTTTCCTTTTTCTTGTCATTGTAGAATCTCCCATGTTGAGTAACACTTTTCACTTTAGAAGATTCTTCATCACTTATCTCTTACCAAATGTTAGTAGCTTCCTCCTCTTTATCTTTGTCTTAAGCTATAATGTAGCTACCCTCACTTTATTTGCCCTTACTTCAAAAAATACAATACATCCTCTTTTTATAGGCCTAATCTCATTATCAATATATTTTAGGGATGTAGAACCTTTATTATGATTAGGCAATAGGTTATTCTTAGTGCTTAAAGAATTCTTGCTTTAGTTGGTAAGAGTCATATTGTTATCACATCTTGAATAACATGGTGCAATTGAGCGCAATTATTGGTATAATATGATATTTGTAATAAGCATCCATATCTAACTAGATGGAAAAGGCTTTAATGGGGGTCTTAGTTTAATTGGTGTGAAAAGACCTTTATCTTCAATTTTCTTTAAAACTTTGAACAATGGCTTTCCTAAGTCTGAAAATTTGCGATTTCTTACAATATGGATGTCAATTGGTTTGGGGTTGGATGGTATGAATTCCAAATTACTTTCCATATTTTCCTCTTTTAAATCTCTACATCCTTTACTCTTAAAACAGTGTCATATGCTTCTATAAAAATTTTTAAAGGAAGATATTGAAGCTTATTAGAAATATATGTCAGTGCATTTTCTACTACAATTCTCTATTGATCATTCTCTAAGGGTAACACTTCCATTTAAGTCACTTTATTCCTTTATCTTAAAAGGAAAAAAAAACTCTCAACAAACTTTTGCTTGGTAAGCTCGAGATCCTATAGGGAGATCTCAATGTTGGTATTGAAAGTGTATTATTTAGTGAATGCCATAACCAACAAAATCCAATTCTATGTAGTGGCTTCATCTTGCTTATGAAACCACTTGATGGGTGTACCTTCTAGTGATAAAACAAATAAATTTGTGATTTATTTTGTACTTAGATCGGTGGTGCCCATAATAGTGGCATATTGTTTAACATGTAACTCGGGGTCTCCCTTCTCATTAAATTTAGACAGTTTGTGCAACTTAAACTTTGTAAGAAGTCTTTCCTCTCCAAACATAGGAAGGACTTCAAATCATTTAAAGCATAACTCTTATGCTCTTGAACTAACCTTTTTAGCTCATTTATCTTTTGCTTTAATTTTGCATTGGCTCTTACCATGTAGCCTTGACTTCTTGCTCCCTTTTTTGATTGATATAATCCTCTATGTTCTTAAAATTTTCAACAACCTTTACTACCCTTTTCCTTCTATCTTTACTAGCTCCACCATCACATATACTTAAGTTAGATTTAATGGTAGTAAATTGAGAATTCATTCTTTCTCTAATGCTTTGGTATGAGCCTCTAAGATATGATCTAGGAACTGCTTTAACTCTTTATTAATCAACATAGTGTTAGATGTAGTGATTGGTGTATCTCTTACCAATTGTTTACTCGTATCCTTAGACCAAATAGATTGAGAACCTATTGTAACTGCATTGTACATTTGGTAGAAAAAACTAATTTAGCTTAGGTTTGACTATATATATGTATGAATGACATAACATAGCACAACAAATAGAGTTCTTCAACATTATAACTTCCATACAAGGGTAAATGCATTTCTATCCTAGCTGGGGTTTCAATTCATACATTAATGGGATATATGAATTCTACTCATATCATGTTACCTATTGAATTCTAATTCTAGCTAGTTGAATTTATTTAAAGTAAGTAATAACCTTCTTTATTAAAAAGAAAAATCATCAAATTTCCTTAAAATTCTAAGGAGGTTATAAATAGACTTCAAATTGGACTCAACTAATCAAAGTTTCAAATTTATCACAATAATAGGGTACCCAAGGGAAGATCTAAGGTTATATCTTCTATGAGGCTGAGGTTAGATGTAGACTAGGGAGGCATGTAACTAGCACATGCTAAGTAATATAAGCATTTCAAGGTGTTTTCAAAGGGTAGTCCTGCATGGTTTTATGTTTAATACAGGACCCAACACACAGACTGACTCATGAGTTTTTAGTGTTAACCATATTTTGAGAAATGTGATATTACTTCTCTTTAAAGGAGTTGATATTATAAGTAGGACAACTCGTTAAATATGATTCACCACTTTGTGTAGATCGAGAATCAATGAATTCAGTATAAGTGCTTTAACACAAGATAGAGACCAAGTCATCAATCATTAAAGAATTAGATTTGTGGTTGATACTTAATAATCATTTTGTTTAATGATTATTGTGTGTTCTCTATATTACCTAGTAAAACCACGATTTTGTAATGTAATGCAATATTTCTAAGTTCTAAAATTCACATTAAGCATATAAACAGTATAATTGCAATAAAATTAAACAATAAATTTTTAATAAAACATGATAAGAAAATTTTGATCAATATAACTACTTTAATATACATCATAACTCTTATGTAATTGCATTATTACTTATATATGGATTAGAAAACATGTTAACTATTTGAAAACATGATTTTAATGACTTTTATTATACAAAATTATGTGAGAAAAGATTGAATACGAATTTATGATGAATAAATAAGATTTTTTACCTATATTTAAAGGGAAAACATAATTTTAATGCAACTAAACCTATAAGAATAATGAAAGCATAGTTTATATGATGAATAAAAAAAGATCTGGCCCTCAAGACTTATTAATTGGGACACTTCAAGTAGATAAATGATTTTGCTATGGAAGAACATCAAATTTGTGGAAAATTCTTCCCATGGACAGAATAATGTCACTTTAAAGACTTTAAAGTTTTACAATATTTTAGATTAATTCAAAGTATTGATATTTCTTAAGAACTAATTAAAGCTCTCAAGAATATCAAGAAAACACTCTTTTTTTGAAGAATAAGTATCTCTTAAATAATTTTAGTGTCTAGTATGTAGTGAGCTAAAAGTTATTTATAGGTGATAATATGAGGTGTTTGGATTATTTTTCAAGTCTAAATTAGGTGTACAGGTTGATCAAAAGTTGTTAGGTATGATTCTAGTTAGATTCTAAGCTTTTAGAGACTCGGTAGTTCGATTATAATCCAATTCTAACATTCCTTATTGGATTTGGTTAAAATTACCGTGTGGGACTTAATACGATTGCACGTGGATTTGAAACTTTCACACAGATTGTAGAACCATCAAGCGGTGGTTTCTTTGGCTAGGTGGATTTTTGGTGCTTTATGTGGTTAGGGGTAGGTCCTACTCATCCTTGGTCCTAGTTTTTTCTCATATGTAACCACATAAAGGCCATTTCTATGTCTCTCATGTGTCCTTTGATTATCCTAGACTCGGTTTCACCCTTTTTTCTTTCTTATGACAAAATGAACACTTTACCCATAAAGAGAATTTCCATTTTTCCATTGTTTTCCTTCATAAAAAGTCTCGTTTACCTGAGTTATTTCTCTAGTTTTCATCATCGGGCACAATACAAATTTGGGACTTAGAAGCTAGTGATTATACTATCTATGACTCATTTCAACAAGAAAAAGAATATCTCTCCCAACATAGGATACATGTTTACTGTACTATAAGTAAAGGTACAGTGATACATAATTTCATATAATCTAAATTTTTCGCATATTATTTCACTAGTAATTATTTTCAGCTTGCTCCAATTTTTTCAATAGTAGCGAATTTCTTTCATTTATTCCATTAGTAGGAAAATTGCTAATTAATCTTTTAGTTTTACCTTCATCTATTAATTCTTAATATTGTTGACTTTTAATTCAAAAAATATTAATGTTTCATATTTTTCTGATTGATGGTATGAACCATTAATTTGATCTTTAATTACAAAAGAGACAAGAGCTTTTTTCATTTTTTTTAATTCTATTAAACCAGTTGCGTTGGCCAATTTTGTACCATGTATCTAATGGTGCACATTATTTTTGCATACATACTAGCGCATGATATAAAGACCTAACTAAAATATAGTGTTAATAATATGCACTCATATAGGTGTTGCAGTGTGATATGTGCCATGAGATAAAAGCATTGTTAATCTTAATCATTTAAAAATACAATTTATTTATTAGGAAATGTTTATATCCATTTTGTAAACTAGGTGAGAGAAAGCAACTAAAAGTAAGGAAGAGGTAGGACTTCATCTCCAATAATGTTTTAATTAAAAGTGGGAAAGAATGAAATTTCTAGAATACATATTGAAAATCCCATAGATCTTGATATAACTATCAAAAGAAATTGACTGAGCAATTTTTGTGTTATTATTAGCAAGTTATAGTGTGAAACATAGAAATATGTGGCATTGTAATGGGAACAATTTCATTTCATACTATGATTTTCTAGTTAAAAAGAGGGAAATAATATTAAAAAAATTGATAAATAGTAAGAAAAAGTATCACTTGAGTAGGATTAAAAAAATGATATAAGAGGGTTCTAATTTGAAATAAAAAACCAAGTAGGCAATCTAAAGTGTAGGTGAGTTGATGAAAATATTAAGGCATTGCTAAAGAAATGTTCCAAGCTGATAACTAAATTTATAATTAATTTATATAGTGCAATTTGTAAAGGTGTTTATTAAGGATTTGCCACAAAATTTTATTTGAATTCCCTTAGGCATATAATATCAGGATGGACAAAACCCATAAACATAATTGGCTTTTGAGCTAAAAAGTGCAACATTCTATGCAAGAATAGTAAGAACACTTTTAAAGGAATAAGCCATTATTCATATTTATGATTGGATTGTTGTTTTTATATAATATCATGAAAATGAGAAAAGCACTAAAGTCCATGTCTTCTATGGGATCAAAAAATTGCATTTAAATTAAAAGAATGTGCTATAAAAGAAAATCTGTAGAAAAAAATCCAATTATGATAGACCCACCTTAATTTATATCTTATCTTACTATGATTGCAAACACCTATATAACTTAAGTATGCATTTTTTTTTATCTAAGCTTGAGCATGCAATCAATATTTATAATTAAAATTCACTAATTAACTATAAAAGAAGATAAAGGGAATAACACACCTTTAGACCCTTGTACTTTTTGACTTTTTATTATTAAGCCCCTATACATGTATTTGGTAACATTAAATCCCTATTCATTTTTTTTTGCACATTAACCCCTTAATAGATGGTAAACATTTGCATGATCCACATTTGCTATTTGTAATTTCTATTTTATGATGTGGCATATTATAGACATCTAGACCAATAAAGGAACTAAATGTGGATATTGAATAAATGAAAAAAATGAAAAATGAATTTATTGCATAAAAAGAAAAATAAAAAGTAACATTACAAATTTATGTGGTAGCTATATTCCATTATCTACTAAAAACTATTTTTGAGATCTCTTAAAAAGCATTCAAAGAAAAAGTTGGAAACCCTAAAATCTCAAAGTTCTAAGATCCTTTTGTTGTAAGTGAAAGTGATAGAAGATTCTCTACAAAATTAAAGTGATAGAGGAAGCTTTAATTTGAGTTGGCAATCCTAAAAAGAAGAAAAATATCAGCTACTTTTGTTGTAAAGAGGTGTGTCAATTTCGAAGAAAGATTTTGGTACTTTTGTTTTCTTTATGGTTGAGTGGAAGAACAGACTGAAAATGGGTCCTTTGTCTATTATAATAATGAAATAGGTATGAACGATGAAGATGGGAACCATTGTACATATGCTTTAAGAGTGAGTATAGATTTTTTTTAATAAAGAGAATGTAGGTTTCTATGCTTTTTACTGTATGTTTTTGTTCCATTCTATTAGGGTTTAGTTCATTAGCACTAAATTTTGGTTGCTATCAAAGATGTTGGTTGTAAGTATTAATTTTATTTCTTTTGTTGTAAACTAGGAAAAATTGTTAGAAATGGATTTTTTAGGCTTGTGGTAAACCATAAATGCCATTTTGTGAAAGGACATCCGATGGTTTACATTGGTTGTTAGTGCATAATAGTATGCAAAGAGATAGATGTAGATAAAGTCTTGTACCCCAATATCATATCCTATATAAAGAAGCATAGTTATTCAAACATTGGTGGCCTATTTTATAGGTGTATATATACTGGTATTTACATCTTAATATATAATGATAAAGGGGTGAGTGTGGTGATGAGGTAGGTCGGTTTTAATGATAATGTAACTAAAGTGTATATAGACAATGAGTTTTTTTTTGTTATGGTAGTTAAAAGGGTGTAACTAGCCAATTGTGAAAGTAGGTGGTAGTGAAGCAAATGTGTCTAAAGGTAAAGAAAAAGAGCAAGTTGAAGCAATTATTTCTTATGAAATGGATTCTCAAGATGATGAAATTGACATTAGAGGTTAAACTGAGGTTGGAGATAATGAAGGGGATAAAGATGATGAAGATTAGTTTAGAGATAAAGATGGTCAAAATGAAGAACATTAGGCATAATATGAAGTTGAAGTAGTAGAAAATTTTAGTCACATGACATTTAATGAAATTGTTATATTGGTAAGGTATTTAAACTAAAGAAGAAGAAGAAGAAAAAGAAGAAGAGTTGTAGGTAAGAAAGAATAATATCATTAATTTTAGAAAGAAATATGCACATAAGGAGAAAAAAAAATATTTTTTGAATAAAAAAGAAATAATGGGGAAGATAAAAGTGAATGGGATAATATGGGAATTGATATAATTGAGGGGGAAAATGATAGAGAGGTTGTTATGCATTCAGGAGATGATGAGGTAGTGGGTATGGATGAAGAAGAGAATGAAAATGAATTTGAATATTACTCATAATCTTATTATGGCTATTTTTATAATGAAAGTGATGATGAGTGTGTAGATGATGGATTGAAGATACCAAGTAATTGTAAGTATTAGCTCTTAATCCCCTAATTTTAAAATGTTCAATGATGATAACTAGAGAAATAGTTCAAGTAAATTGTTTTTGTGATAAAGAATAGTTGAAAAATGGGAATCCTCCTCAAGGGTAAAATGGTCATTTTATCACCAAAGCTAGAAAGGAGTTAAAATGAGCTTAAAAATGTTGAGAAATATGCATAAGACATAAAAATAGCCTTTAGAGGATAAGATGATAGAGAAAACCAAGAATTAGAGCTAATTGAGTCCTCACCCTAGGTCTGCCATATTACGATTGCCATGTAGACCTAGGAAACCATTGCTTAATGGTTGGCACCATCCGTGTGACACCTTTTTTTAGAACCTAATTATAAGATTCCAAATTTGACTTTAACCCTACTTTTGAGTTTCTAGAACCTTATTTTCCTATTAGGATCATGTCACACAGTTTCTTATCGGTTTAAGCATCATTATTAGAGTTGGAAAATAATCTAAACACCTTAATTTAAAAACTATAAATAGCTCTTTCCTCTCTATAATCAGGGGGGATGTTAAAGAGAAAGCTTCTTGAGGGTTTCTTTTGGTTCTTTAAAGAGTTAATATTTTAAAATCATCAATTCATAATATTGTTAAGAGTTCCGAGTTTTCTAAGGTATTTTGATATGCTAGTTCTATCCACGGTGGAGTTTTAAAGGAGTGTTCTCACGAGAATGGTATTCTTTATCTATAATTCATTAGTCTGCTTAAAGCATCATTATTGGTAAATTATAAGGGCCAAACCTACTCATCGCAAAAGTTATGTCTTTATCATCTTAATATAATTATTTGTATTTAAAATCATGTTTTGCTAACATAATAAAATTAAATGTTGTGACCATTGAAAAGCTAATATCATGAATATGATTTTGATTTTTCTTCACATGATTTCATAAAATGATAGTTATTAGATTTGTGTTGTTAGGATGTTATCATGCTTATTAGATGCTATATAAATGATAATGTAATTACATAAGAATTATGATGTATGTTAAACTAGTTAGACAAATGAAAACTTAACATTATGAATAATTAAAAATTTCTAGTAGAAATTTATTATACTTATATTATTATGTCTTTTTTCCTTTGTAATATGAATCTTATATCTTAGGAATATTGCACCGCATTAGAAAATCATGATTTTATTGAGTAATAGAGAGAATGTATATAGATTACTAGGTGTATGAGTAATAAGTGCCTTCATGAATTTAGTTCATTGAAGATCAATAAATTGGTCCTTATTTTGGGTTAAAACGCTTATTCTAATCTCATTGATTCTTATTCTGCACCAAGTGGCAACTTCTAACTCCTATTGTGAGCTTTCCCACTCACAGTAGTGACTCTGTTGGGGAGAAGTAATATGGCACTTCTCAAACTATGGTTGGTGCTAAAAACTCATATGTAGTTCATGTGTTGTGACCTGTATTACACCTTAAAATCATATGAATCTACCTTTGGGGACACTATGAAGTGTATCTTATATGGCTATGAGCCTCCCTTATTAAGTCTAACCTAAATCACATATAAGATAAACCCTAGATCTTTTCCTTAGGCACTTTATTGTTGTGATTGACTTAAACTTGGTCACTTAAGTCTATTTTGAAATCTGTTTATAACCCTCTTTAAACTTCTAAGGGAAGTTAAATATTTCTTTTTTAAGTGTAGAAAATGTTATAACCTACTTTGAGTAGATTTAATGAATAAGAGTTCAAGTTCGATAGGTAGTTTAATATGGGTAAAGTTTATATATCCTAGTTGATGTATGAATTAAAGCCTAACCTAGGATAAAATTCTTTTTATACCTTAAGAGGGAGTAATAAGGTTGGAATGATTATTTTTTGTTGTGCCATATCACTCATATATACATATAATCAAGACTTAAGTTAAAAAGTTTTCTTTAAAAGATACCATGCAGTCACTTGGACTAGGGATAAAAGTGGATGATTTTAAAGAGACAAACCTGTTACCCTATTTAGTCTACCTCAAACCTTGTCAATTAGCAATGCTTTGAAGTAATTCTTAGCTCAAGTCTTTAAAGGTCACACCAAAATATTAGAAGAAAAGTGAAATTCTTGATTTGTTTCTATCAAAATTAGCCTTGGTATAGGTACGAGTGATACCAGTAATGTAAGGGGAAGAAGGTAATCGAAGGGGATAATAACTTTAAGAATATTAAGGAATATGTCAACTAAAAGACAGAACAAGAAGTTAGGGCTGCATGACAAGAGGTCAGTACTGAGGTAAAATAAGAGATTGATATACTAAAGAGAATGTTCCAAGGATAAAAGAGCTTTATTTTAGAAGACCTAAAATCCTTTGCCATATTTAGAAAGGAAGGGCTCCCAAATAAAATTAAGATGCCCTAGTTAGCTAAATTCAATAGAAATGGAAACCCTAAAATGAATGTTAAACAATATGCTACTATAATGGGCACCATTGGACTAAGTGAGAAACAAGTTACTAATTTGTTTGTCTTATCATTACAAATAGCACCTGTCAAAGAGTTTTACAAGTTAGATGAATCTGCCACTTATGAATGGATTAAATTAATTTAGGCATTCACTAAACAATATGCTTATAATACCAACATTAAAATATCTCTTCATGACTTTAAAATTACGGAGCAAATATCTAATGAGAGTTTCATAGACTTTTTTTTGAGATGAAAGGATAAAATGGTCTAAATGTAGATAGTGCCCTTGGAAAAAGACTAAGTGAGGGTAGTGGTTGAAAATGCAATCTTATACATGTTCAACAAACTCAAATACCTTCCATTAAAGACATTTTTCAAAGTGTATGATGTTACCTTAAGAGTTGAAGATGTTGAGAGTTGAAAGAAGCAAACATAAAAGAGCAACTCCAGTTTAGGGTCTTCTAACCAAAAGTCTATAGACATCTATACTTTTAGAAATCACAAGTTCTCTAACTTACTAAAACCATTATAAAGTCTTTGAAATGCTTAAAGAATGAGGCGTCATCACATCATTAACTTTAAGACCACCTTCAAATCCTTTTCTATTTAACTAGAGCCTAAATGCTTATTGCAAGTTTAATCAAGGAAAAAAGGGGCATGATACTGATGATTGTGCTCAATTATGTCATGTCATCTAAGACCTAAATAATGAAACCTTTGCTGAACTAGGTAAGAATCAACCAAGTACCAAAGACAATCATTTACCAAACCAAATAAGGTTCTACCTCCTTAAAATGTATTGGTGGTTAGATTAGGCTTACAAGAAGAATATGTCACTGATTCATTTGTTGAAGTGAAAATAGGCAAAAAAAGGTACCCACAATATAACTTAACATTCAGGGTAGTGATGAGGAGGTTAATACTACCACTTTTTAGGATAAGATAGGTGATGATGAATCTTTTAATTTCAAATTTATCACTAAAAGTGGAAGATTCTACAATGAGAAGGAGAAGGACAAATAAGTGAGTAAGGATAATTCCTTTTCAAAGGGAGAAGAAGAAGAACTAGTCCTTAAATAATTGAAAAACACTCAAGCACACATGAATGTATGGGGATCTCTTAATGGCCTCTAAAAAACATAAGGAAGCCTTGATAAAAGCTTTAAATGTTATGAGTACCAAAACTACCACCACACTTGAAAAAGTAGTTAGCTTAATCATGAATAATATAATGTGCCTTATCGCTTTTTCTAACAAAGATCTCCCAATTGGAGGAATGGCCCACAATAAGCCTTTTTACATCCTAACTAAGATAAAAAGGAAATGTATAATTTGTGCCATAGTGGATGATGGTTCAACCATAAATGTTTTTAACTTCTAAACTTATTTCTACCTTCTAAACTTATTTCTACCATTGGATTAAGAAAAAAAGATTTAGAGGCTTTTGATATGGTAATTAGAGCCTATAATAATACTAAACATATGACTAAAAGGACTTTTATGATCACTATAAAAGTTGGCCCAATAAAGAGTAAAGACACTTTCACTATATTAGACATACTTTTCACTTTCGCAATACTTCTTAGATGTTTATAGTTCTATAAACTTGGAAGAGTTCCCTCTATGCTCTACCAAAATGATAAAATTTCCTTGAATAAGGAAGTGGTAGAAATATGGCCTTAGCTATTGAGGATACTATAGTTAACTTGAGCTTTAGCTAACCTCCACTTATGGGATTTCAAGTATCTTCAATATATAAGGATGAAATGGACCCTTATATCTCAAGTATGATGAATAAATTAGATGGGCTTAGGAGGAAATGGCAAATGAGTTCCTTTTTATCTAACTTTAAAGGGCAAATGCGTGGACAAGGATTAGGACATGAAAGAAAAGACAAGCAAACAAGTAAAGAAATAAGTTAAGTGACTTTTTTTATTAGTAGTGGTTATGCTAATTACTATACTAGCTCACCCAAATCTCTACAAATCAATGGCATTTTTAAACCAAGATTCGAAATCTTTGTAGATTTCAAGAGCAGAATGAAGGTAAGAGGAGTTAAAAGGAAGCAAAGAGGTGATCTTGAAGTTAAAATACCTGACCTTTGAAGATCAAGGAATAAAAAAAGAGATTCTAGCACCCAAAGTGTTTGTCACTACCCAAGACTTCATTAGAAATTTTTTAGTTGAAAAATTAAATATTATAATTGATAGTTCTTTAGAAAATTTCATTTTATCTTTAGATTTGTTTGATAACAATAATTTTACTTCTAAGATCAATAAATTAAATTCTAATTTTGCTCACTTGTTTGAAATCTTACCCGATGGCATTACATATTATGATAAACATCTAATGAGTATGTTAAATATTAATTTAATTAATGCATCATAATTGAACTTAGAAAATGAGCAAAACCCTAAAAAATTATTACTAGCACAAGATTTGTCACTCGAAGAAAGAAAAGTCCTTAGAAAATGTATCAAAAAAGCATGAAAAGATTTTTGCATGGTCCTATGATGATATCCCCAGTATAGATCATGACATAGCCTAACATTACATTCCAACTTATCCAAATGCTAAGGTGTTAGGCAAAAGTTTTGAAGGATGAGACCTAAATGGGCCACTTAAATCTAGGAAGAGGTTAAGAAGTAAATGGAGGTTAACTTTTTGGATGTGGTAGAATTTCCTATGTGTTTAGCAAATGATCATGTAAGGATGTGTCTCGATTATAGGGAATTGAATAAAGCTTGCCTAAAAAATGATTTTCCTTTTTCACATATCAATATTATCATTGACAATGCTATTTTACATGCCATGTTCTCTTTGATGGATGGATTTCTAGGGCATAACCAAATCCTCATGGCAATGATTGACAAAATAAAAATTGCCTTTATTACAAAATGGGAACCTATTACTATAGTCACGCCATTTAAATTTAAAAATGCTTATGCCATTTACCAATATATGGCTAATACTTTGTTTCATGACTTAATACACAAAGAAGTAGAGGTGTATGTAAATGATATGATTGTAAAGTCCAAAACTAGGGAAGGACATGTCGAAGCCTTAGAAAAATTCCTCACAAGTATTGAAAAATATAATTTAGAACCTAACCTTAAAAAATGTGTATTTAGACTTACATTTGGGAATCTTTTAGGGTATGTAGTAAGTTAAAAGGGGATTGAAATCGACCTTGAAAAAGTGAAGGCCATCCAAGAAATACGAAGTCAATGACTGAATTAAGATTAGAGGATTATTAGGAAAACTCTAATATATCTCAAGGTTCATTGCTAAACTCACCTCCATTTGCAATTTATCTTTAAATTATTAAGAAAGAATCAGTTAGTAGAATGGATAGATGAATGCTAAGAGGCATTTGATATCTATTAACACCCCTTATTTTATAGTCATCGCAGCCTAGAAAACCCCATATACTATATAAGTAGTAGGCATAATGCTTGCACAAGAAGATGAGAAATGAGTAAAAAATGAGGTTTATTACATTAATAGGAAATATTTGCCACACAAATTTAAGTACCCTAAGGTTAAAAAGACATGTATGGCTATGTTTTGGGCAATTAAAAAGCCAAAACACTACTTTTAGTCCTATAAGGTAATAGTGGTTACTAAGTCAGACTCATTAACATACCTATACTCAGTACCCTTACTTTTTGGAAAATTAGCAAGATGGATGGTAATACTACAAAAGCATGATATAAAATATATCACTAAAAAGATAATAAAAGTGAGGATAGTGGTCGAGTGTCTTGCTCAATAGTCTATCATTAACAATTTTGAATGACAAATAGAATTCTTAGATGAACACCTAAGAGCAATTAGTGTTCAAAGATGGCAAATGTTATTTGATAGAATAGTTAACCAAAATGGAGTTTAAGTTGTGGTAATCTTAGTGTCACCCGAAAAAGTAGCCACTCCACTAAAAGAAAGGCTTACATTTAAAGTAACTAATAACATGGTTAAATACGTGGTGTGCCTTTTTAGTTTAGATTCCCTTATTGCCTTTAGAATAAAATATGTTAAAGTTAGAGGGGATCTAATCTTAGTTACTCATCAAACGGAAGGTAAATGGGAGATAAAATTGGAAAAGTTAAAATATTAAATTGATATGGTTAACAATAGGAGACAAAAGTTCACCTTAATACAATTCCATTTCATCCCTAGGGAAGAAAACCAAATGGTGGATGTATTAATCAGCTTCACAAGTGTATGGGAACATAAGGACAAATTTTGTTCGCCACTTATAATTATAACTTCTTTTTCTTTACCATTTTATGAGTTGAAGGAGGTAGAATTTTTTCAAGTAAGTGAAAATAAAGATAACCACCCATGGTAGTATGACATACTACATGAGGAATGGGAATTTGCCTGAAGGGATTAATGTGGTTGATAAGTTAGCACTAAAACATCTAGCTCTTCAATTTTTATAATTTAACTATTCAAGAGATACTCGAATGGAGTCTACCCTAAGTCCTTACGTGAAAAAGAAGCTAAAAAGGTTATGGACAAAATATATTCTAGGACTTGTGGACCACACATGAATAGTGTAGCATTAGCAAAGAAGATATTAAGGCAATGGTATTATTAGAGACTATGGAATTTAACTGCTTTGAGTTTGTTAAGAAGTGTCACGACTGTCAAATTCATGTAAAGCACATACCCCACCAGAACTCCATAACCTATCATTGCCTTAGCCTTTTTCAACTTTAGGAATTAATATTATTAGTGAAGATAGGCCAAATTCAAATGGACATAAGTTTATTATGGTAGCTATAGACTATTTCTTTAAATAGATTAAAGCTCAGTCTTTTTGCCAACTAAGGGAAAGACAAATGAGGAAGTTCATTGAAAACTAAATCATTTGTAGATATAGGTACTTTAGCATGTAGTAGTGTAACACCCACTACCCGATCCGTACACCAAACTCGAGTAGGGAGCGCCATCGCATACCGATATCCGATTTCACTACCCATAAAACTCGATTAATTTAAAACTTTTTATTAAATGAATAATTTCTTTCATTGTAGAGTGGTAAAACACTAAAAATCATTTAGCATGCTTTATGAGGCAACTAATAGGTTCATCGTGTCAAAAATTCGGTAGCATAACAGCTATATCGGGACACTTTCCTAAATAGTAAACTTGTTAAAAACACTTCTATAAAAGCATACAACACGTCTCAACATCAAATGGGTCCTTTTAACCCTTTAGACTCCATCAGAAAAACACATAGCCTTAAGCTCAACTCAATCAACATTCTCACATGCAACATTAGTGTTATCACACAATTCATGCAAGAAAAATAAAGCTTTTACAATAATACAATTTTAGTTACAAAACCGACCCATAGTTTATAGATTAGGTCCAATCCCTCTGGAATCACAAGAGCAATACTAATAATATTTACATCAACATCATTTTACAAAAAGAAACCAAAAGTACCTAAGAAGGGCAACCTTCATGTTCTCCTATGGGGCAGAACCTTTGACTTTAATCTGTTGCTCTATTACCTACACATCACAAATAGACAATGCACTAAGCTTTCACCTAGTGGTGTAATCACTTTAACTTGATATGATAGTTTAAGCATACATTTATGAAATATATGCCATATGAATCATTAATTATCATACACATGCATGCACTATGAATATCTTATAATTATGACATTTGTAGCACATACTTGCCTTTTAAAAACAAGAAAACCATACTATGTCCATCATTACCTTATCATGCTTTCAACATGAATAAAGATCAACCATACGCATAAAGTTCTCCTATATTGGTAAAAAACATACACATACTCAATTTTACATTGTAACAAGCATAACAACATGCATTTTGACCTATTACCATACATATGTGTCATTACCACATATTCGGGTTCCAAGACCCTATATGTATCAACACGTCAATTATATGAGTATAAAACTCCACACTATACCACATATATCATATTAATGGGTTTAACCTGATACTTTGTCAAAAACATCAATATCACGCATAATACATCATTTAAAATGCAAGTAACATTAATTTACTTTTAAATTATGCTAGAAACACAATTATCCTAATTGTGCTTAACTCATGCTTGCATCACAATATCCTTGTTATTATTATTATTATTTGTTTAATTTATGCCTATACTAAAGAGACAACTATTTAAGGCTGGATAGTAGATAATGGTGCATCCAAAGGTGTTGACACCTAAGGGATGTGAAATAGTGTACCTAAAGGCACTGGTATCTATAAATACAAATGCATTAGCCCATAGTTTTTGCATAAGGTAGAGCTAAAATAGTGGCCCGAAAGCCTAGTGCTCGTTGACATAAAAATGTATATGACCCGTATGCCTATTACTCGAAGGTAAACATTGCAGTTACTAATCCTAGTTGATCGGTCAACCTATCCAAACTAGGTTGTCTAACTATATAGGCATCATTAAACTCGTCAATTTATCTCATGTTAACCATTTTAAGGTATGACATTGTTTATGTCATCTCATGCATAAACGCATCACATTAGCCATTTCGCATATCAGTGAGGCCTAAACACTCATGCTAAGCAGCATATGTCAAATAAAACACATCATAGCCAAATTAGGCTTACATAAGCTTAAAAACACCGAGTGGCCACATTACCTAAGTATATAAGCTAAAAAGCTCATCCGACATCATAATCATGCATTTTACCATTACTTTCATCATTAACATGCATTATAATGTCTAATACATCATAGTTATGCACAACAATCACATTTCGTATTACTTGCCATTTTACACATAATATCGGTATTTAGCAGTATGCATTATATGACTATATATGTGACAATAACCCTCATGACATTCAAGATGGCATTCGGCCATCACTAAGCACACACACCCATTTTAGTTATCATATGTGCACATTTGAAATGGCTTTTAAGCACAAAAACATGCCATATAAGTCATTTACATACATAATTCATGAATATTCATACATGGCTTACATACATGAATTTTCGGCCTCCATATAACCAAGGCCATTAAAACACACACATACACATTTAAAATTATATGTCATGTTTAGATGCTTAATATTACATCTATATACTTCAAAATAATTATGCATGGTCATATTGCATTAATGTCATATAATGGCATTATAAAGTCATATTATTACATATATGTTTGTGCCATCTTTTGATAACCATTTAGCCAACATATACTCACTAATAGCATATCATTCATGCCACATATAAACATCGATTAATGCTTCACACAGCTTGCACATTAACTACATATAACATATTAAAAGCATAAAATCACAAATTGAACTTATGCCACGTTTTCATCATATTCATGCATTCTCAAATAATTACTCACTTAAGTTAAACATATTATATATACACAATATCCAAAAATCATATTTTTACCAACCATTACATTTATTAGGCATTAAAGTAATTAATGGCATTTATTACTATTATGTAACTATATGGACATATTGAAATTCATGCATTTTAACTTAAGTTAATGTGATTACACATATTGAACTCGATCACACGAGATACTTAATACCTGCCTAAGCCTTCTTCTTGCCTCGAGAAGCTCAAGTTGATGTTTCTCCTATGAATACATAAGGATACCATTTTTAAAAATTAATATAAAATTCTAAAAAATTTAAAAAATTATTTCCAGCCTAGATATACGCTTTATGGCATCATAGGAACCCATCAAAAATAACATATTAAAAAAACTAGTGAATCAGAAGTTTACTATTCATCTCAGGAGGAAATTCGAGATTCCTCTCGAGATACTCCGCCAAAACGGGTATTCTTAGTGTCCATGAACTCATGTTGGGATGCTTTTTTATTTGGATATGATAAACGGAGGTGGGTATGGTGGAGGAAAAAAATGGAGGAGAGGGAAAAAGAGGTGGGCATTGGCTTTTTAGAGGAAATGGTGGAGGGAAATTGAGTGATTTGAAAGGAATGGGAAGGAAATGGGTTATAATTTTTAAAATTATTTTTCTCAAAACTTTGTAAAATTTTTATCCTCCCTTGAAAAACTAAAATTCCATTATTTTTTATCCCTAAAATTAGTTAAATTCCTCCTATAAATACCCTTAAAACCTTGAGCTTGAAAAATGAAGGAAACCCGAAAAATTACTATATTTTCTTTCTCGAAAATTAAGTAAAATACTTCTCGATATCAGAAAATTTTGATTCCAAAGCCAATGGACTATTCGGAATATTTGAGTACTAGGTTGTAATATTTTTAGATTAGTTTGAGCAATTTTCAAATAATTTTACAGTTCAGCTTTGCTTACGGCACTATTCATAGGATACTACCGTAATATGTTCTTTAGCATTTTTAACCATCTAAATGACTTCAGATTGGCTTCAAACTTTGCCCAAAATTCTCTCATAATTAATACTCCCCGTCAGTACACTTAGTGTGACTCGAGTTTCAAGAAGCACTATTCATCTCAGGAGTACTATTCACGAGAGTTGGGATTTTCAAGTCGTTACAAGTAACTAATAATGGTGTCTAATTCCAAGGAGAAACTAAGAATCTATTTGCAAGGTGTGGAATTCAACACCATAAGTCATCCCTATATAGACATCAAGCCAACGGGGTAATAGAAGTTATAAAAAAAGTGATAAAGACAATATTGGCTAAAATAGTAGAAAATTTCAAAGATTAGATAGAAAACTTGCCTTTTACAATAAGTACTAGCTTTTTGGTCCCCTTAATTTTAAAATGCTCGATGATGATAACTAGAGAAACAGTATAAGTAAGTTGATTTTTTGTGATTAAGAAAAAGGAAAATGGGGCATACTCTGTTAGATGTATGCCTTAGAGTTTATGTAATAGGGTTATATTTATGTGTTTAAACCTTGTGAATTAATGTAAAAGACATTTCTCTTTATATAATGGTACTTTTATATATTACTTATAATTATTTGCAATGTCTTAAACCATGTTATAAAGTCTTTGGTATAAAATCATAGTGTAGAGCAAATCAAAAAGTGTTCATGATGTGAGATTTTTATTGCATGCAAATGTGATATACTTAAATATCCCTGATCATAGTATTAACAAGAGA
>CANXYI010870851.1:0-11256 GCA_948208565.1 Hura crepitans
ACCCATATACCCATATTGGTAAAGGCCATAGGGCTAATACCTCTCTAGCAGCTGCTAATCCCTAGTTGACTAGTCAACCCATCTAATGGGTGTCTAACTAATAGGCCAACTATCTTTAATTTATGTTTATTTTCTTACTGATCATCATTTTAAATTATTTATGGTTGATTGATAGACAATTGTTATTTGTTTTTCACAATCAAATTTCATCTAGACAGTCAAATTATTTGTCACATTTTTGGCCAATTCTTACCATTTCTTTTATGCCATTTACAAGCTATTTCTCATCCCAATTTTAGGCATGTTTCTATTACTTTTAATTACCATTCATAATGCCATACTTATTCACATTTTCATACTCAGTTCATGCCAAATCTATGTTATACATCACATGTTCATTATGTCATGCCATACTATACTTACCATGCCTATCATGCCATACATACCTCTTGGCCATTGCTTGTTCATGGTCATACACATGCCTTTTCTTATATTTTATCACACATACACATCATATGCCATCATTCTAGCATACACTCATATGCAAATATGACACACCATGCATACCATGCCATGGCACCCCACACATATGCCTCGACCAAGTTATGATCACATACAGACATGCATTATCTCTTCAAATTCACCACACACACACACACACATCCATTTTTATACCAACCATGCCAATTCCCATTACATACATCATACAAACATATCTATCATTCAACCTTATGTCATACACATCATGTCCACATCAACCATCCCCACACATGACACAAAGTCACACCTCTCAGCCAAAATGAGATTATGGCCTTACACACTTTTCTTCACCACTTCAACACATAAACCATCAATATCATACATGACTTACATTAAACTAAGCTTATATCACTATTTCATAATCCATGCCTAACCAAAATACAATTTCCTCATATAAATTTATGCTAAATCACATTCAAAATCACCATGGCATGCTTTTATTTAATCAAATTCACATATTTGTGCATACTTTAAGGCTTTTCCAACACTTTAGAATAGCTAATTCCTTAGTTGAACACCATTCCCTTTATGGCTTACATACACCATACCTTACCTTAGAAAATTCATAAAAAATCCTATAAACCTCAAATTAAAAACCTAAAAATATAAGTAGTCTTAGAATAATGGAATCCCCTTAGGAATAAAATAAAAAGTGAAGGAAACCACTTACACATGAACTTGGCTTTTCAAGCCACCATTTATGTACACTTGAGCTTTAGTGATTTTTTTCCAATTTCCTTGATTGGCTATGGTGGCCAAAAGCTTGAGGGAATGTTTTCTACCTAACTTTGCTAATTTTTTGTGATGAAATAGTGGAGAATTAGAAGGAGAAAGGCATGAAAATGGTGGTTCTAAGCCAACAATGGTGTCGGTAGCCAATTGAGAGGGAGGAGGAAGAAATGGTGGAGTTGAGGTGTCACTTGGACAAGTGATAGAATGTCCACATGGCACACTATTTAAAGTGGGGTTGGGGTGGCTCGAGTGGTGACACGTGTCACCCCAACGCCTAAAAAATGCTTGATTTTTAGCTATAATTTTGGAAAATTTTTAAAATTCACTTGGGCCTTTAAAAGTCATCATATTTATTCTAACAATCTTTTTTTAGGCCTATTTAGAGCCTCATAAAATTTCATGCCAAAATTCCATCGGCAAGTCGGTTAACTAATTTCTTGAAAAATCTCGAAATTACTAAAAATTTTGAAAAATTACCAAATGACTTCAAAAAATTTAAATTCCTTCTCTATGTCTTAGTGGAATTTTTAACCTTTAGGATATGGTATTTTAAAGTCTGTCTGGGCACATCCTGGGTTATTCTCACCACAAATCCATATGAAGCTAAGACCCACTAGATTATGGCCTAAAATAATTTATTAGTTTTGTTAAATTTTTAAATTAAGTCATTTTCATTATTTTATGGCCAGTCAAAGTTTCATGACTAGTATGCCTTGCTTGGAGCCTCGTAAAGGTGTCTCAGCACCTCGGGTCCACTTTTTGAGCCTCAGAGGTACTTCATAGAGCCTCGACCGTCATTGGATAGGTTGACCAATCAACTAGGGAGTGATAGTCGTACTAAGGTACCTAAGGGTGCTAATTTAGCCTACAGACAATATTTAACTTCATGTTATGATTTTGGACTTCGGGTTCTGTGTCATAAGCTTTTGGTTTTTATATGATATTTAGGTCTAGGTTTTGGACTACAGGTCATGTGCTTTAGGTTTTAAATCTTAATTAATACCTTTAGGTTTTGTGTATGATTTATGGATTAATATGGCTATAGACCATGTCTTACTATCCAGTGCATGGATAATTATCTCTTAGGTATAAGCATATGTTAAATAGAAATATTTATTAAATTGGTGATAATATTAAGTTGAGCCTTGTGATGATTCTATTATTGATTTGGCATAATTATGAGGTTCTATATTCATCTTTAATATGGTTGTTAAAGCCAAAGCCAATTATGGCTAATATATGTGGCTTTATGAACTTGATTGGTATTATCATGTTGATATGTATATATTTTAAACTTTGGTCATGTTATTTTTGTAGGCTTACATACATATTCTATTCTTGCCATATTCTTGAAAAAAAATTTCATATGCATTGATAATGTTGCATGTGTATGCCATAATCATACATTAAGGTGAATAAACCACTAAGCAAAAGGTTAGCATATTATGTTATTTATGGTGCATAAGTAAAAGTAGGAAATTAGAGTCAAAGCCTTAAGACTATAGGAGATCATGAAGCTATCCCATTTGGTATTTTAGATCTCTTTTTGTGTAATTTTTATGATGTAAATATTTAGATAGCACTCTTGTAAAAATAAGGGATTAAGCCTAAACTGTAGTTTTGAAATTATGTTCTGTAATCCCTTATTAATAGATGATTTAAACTTCCTTTTCAAAGCTTTCAAAATCTTGAATGACTTGTAAGATTTATGTTTTTGATATATGCTTGAGAGTGTTTCCTTGTGTTGATGATGAAGGGCCAAATGGACCCAATTTGAGTGGAGATGAGTTGAATGATGTTATAGAAGTGCTTTTCAATTGGTAACTATTTAGGAAAGTGTCCTGATATAACTATTATGCTATTGTATTTTTGACACAATAACCCCATTAGTATGCCTTATAAAATGTGTTTTTTTTTGTTATTAACCATTTTTATTACTTGAATATGAAAGGAATATTTTAATTAATGAAAACTCTTTCCTTAAATGTTTTATTCTAATGGAATAGTTTTGATATTAGTAACATGTTACTCGTTATTTAGGTCCAGTGTATGGAATGGGTAATGGGTGCCACAATGTTGGTAGATTAGATAAGGAGAGTGATTTGTTTATGGGTCTAGAGATCACTATTAGGAGGACTACCCTAAAAAGTAGGTAGATGCTACACAATTTTAGGTTTTTTCTCCAAAACCTAGTAGAGGTTCGAAGGAGAGCAAGAATGAGAAAGCTAGCCCAAGTCAGAGGAGTAGGTCAGAGGCTCAAACACCAGCATGGTAATATGCCATTCGAGCTTAAAAAGAAGCTGAGGCTCCCCATATTATTGCTAATACTTTCTCTTTAGTTGACTCATCTATTTTAGCACTAATAGACCTAGGATCCACTTACTCTTACATTTGCACTGCACAAGCATGAGATAAAGCTTTAGAACCTGAGCTTATAGATATAAATATCATAGTTATTAACCCAATTGGGTAACATGTGTTAGTGAACAGAGTATACAGAGACTGTCCTCTAGTAGTTTAGGATAGTGCATTCCTAGTAGACCTTATTAAACATCCATTCAATTAACTCAACATCATTTTAGGTATAAATTAGTTATCTAAACACTTGGTAATGGTTAACTATGAATAAAAGAGACTCATAATTAAGACAACCAATAGAAATAAGGTGACAAGAGTTAGTGAATGGAATTTATTCCTTAATCTCATTTCAATTGTAGCAATGAGGTGATTAATCTAAAAGGGATGTGAGGCTTAATTAGCCTATCTGGTTGACATAAATAAAGCAAAATTGAGCCTCAGCTAGATATCAGTAGGGTTAGAATTCCTAGATGAACTACTAGGACTACAACTAAAATGAGAACTTGACTTTGAAATTGAAGTGTATCCTAGAACAACCCTTGTGTCCATTACCCCATATTAAATGGCAGTTATATAATTGAAAAAGTTGAAGGTGCAATTGTATGAATTGCTAGATAAAGGTTTTGTTAAGGTGAGTAATTCACTGTGGGGAGCACCAGTATTATTTATGAAGAAGAAAGATAGGTCACTTTGACTGTTCATTGAATATAGATAGTTGAATAAGGTAACAGCAAAAAATAAATATCCATTGTAGATAATTAATGACCTTTTTGACCAATTAAGAGTGTTAGTGTGTTCTCTAAATTTGAATTGAGATCAGGGTATCACCAGTTAAGGATTAAAGAATTTGATATTCTTAAAACTACCTTTCATACTAGATATAGGCATTATAAGTTCCTAGTGTAGCCTTTATCAACATTATGAATAAGATCTTTAAGCCATACCTAGACCAATTTGTTATAGTCTTTATTAATGATATTTTTATATATTCCAAGACTAAAGAGGAGCATGAGTTATAATGCCTATAAGTCAAGGCTTCATGAACAGTACCACTAAGGTTAAAAAGTGTTCTTAGAGTGTTGAGTCACCCTAACGAGGCTCAAGGTAGGGGCATTGGTCATGAAACTTTAGGGGGCCATAAAATAATGAAAAAGACTTAATTCACAATTTTAGTAGAAATAATAAATTATTTGGGGCCATAATCTAGTGGGCCATGGACTTAGATGGAGTCAAGCTAAGAATGACCTAGGACATTCCCAGATGGACCTAAAAATACCATATCTTAATGGTTAAAAATTGTGATTAGTCCAATGGAGAAGAAATTTTAATTTTTTGAGGCTGTTTAAGGATTTTTTAGAATTTTGGGCAAAATCATGATATTCTGAGAATATCGCTAGCCTATCTCCTGAAGGAATTTAGCTATGAAATTTTGTGTGCCCCTTAAATGAGGTTATTTGATGATTTTTTTTTAAAACAAATGCAATGATTTTTGGAAGTCCGGGTAAAATATTAAAATTTCTCAAAATTCTACCAAAAAATTAAGATTCTAGAGAATTTAGTTCGTCTATTTTTCAAAGGAATTTTGTTGCAAAATTTTACAAGCATCTAATTAAGGATTTTAGGAACAAACAGCACAATTTTTTTGACATCTGAGTGATTTTTAAAAATTTTCCAAATTTCAGCTCTAATTTTTTGAAAAACTGAGTTTTGGGTGCTCAGGTGCCACGTGTCATGACCCAAGGCACTCTAGCACTCCACTAGTATCTATGACATGTGGCCCACCTACCCCAAGTTAACCACATCCTCTAAGTGACACCTACGCCCTCCCTTACTTTCTTTTTTTTCCCTTTCTTCTTCCTGGGCTATCCACATTTTTTAGTTTTGTTCACAACACTTTTATGGCTATTTTAGCCTAAATCTTTATTCCAAGGCCATAAAAAAACCTCAATTGTTAGGTAACAATTATGTCTTGAAGATTCTAGACACCACAAGTAAGCAAATGATTCAAGGAAATTCAAGATTTGATCAAGTGTACAATAAAGGTTGCTTAGGGACTAGCCTTCTATGTAAGTGCTCTACCCCTCTTTTTAATTTAGTTTCTAGAAGATTATATCCCCTTAAGACTTCTAACCATACTAAAATTTTAATTGGGTCCTTGTGGAATTTTTAAAGATTTTTCGAAGCTTTGTTCGTAATTATAGAAGCCAAGAGAATAAGAAAGTTTAATGAGGGAATGGACAAGTAAAAGGGGTAGGAAAAGCCTTGCCACTCAATAAGGTAAGTGAACTTAAAATATCTGAAGTTTCCACTCAAATTTCTAGTGAGTTTGCTAAGTCATTAGGTATGGGAATTAAGGGAATTAGTATGTATGGTATGGGAAATCTTGGTATGAGTTGGTATCATGTTAAGTGTATGTTTGTGTGATAATTGGTGTGTGAAATTATGGGAAATACATATATGTATAGTAATTTCTAAATAAAGTCGAGAGGTATATAGTGTGTGTGGGTTCACGTACAAGTGAGATTTAGGAGGATAAATGGTGTGTATGCCATGGATTTACATGATTTCAATGTATGTGTAATGCAAAAAGGCATGTTTATGTGAGATGTCATCCATAGCCATATGGTACATTGGGTGCCTTGGTTTAAAAGGTAAGGACTAAGTTATGTGTGTGTGAAATTATAAGGTTATGTGATGAACATGGGATAATTACTAGCTTGTGAATGTGTTTAGAGTGGAAGAAATAATTATGGCATTGTGTGTGTACTTTAAGACTTGAGGTAGGAGTGTAGTTTAGGGTGTGAATGTTATACCTATGATGTGTGGATCATGTTGAAAGTAGGGCATTGACATAAAAGAGGGTGTACAAGTGGTTAATTTATTGAAATAGTGCATGTGCATGGTGTGTGGCATGTATGGATGAAGCATATATTAGTGGTGCAATGGCATTTAGTGTGTGATATGGGGTATATGCACATATATTTAGGTTAGAATAATAATATATGGCTAGTGTGTGAGATAAGTAAATAAAGTATATGTATGGATATAGTGGCAAAATAATGCTTGTATGTATATGACCATAAGTTGGCTGAAAGGGTTAGCATGGGTTTTAGCATGTGTGTATAAGATAAAACATATGTACATGATGTATATATATGTGTATATATACCTATAATATGCCATGGTATGGGTATGTGTGAGTAAGTGTGAGCAAAAGTATGCTTGTGATTATTATCCACTTGTGGCCGAAAGCTATGCAAGGCTAAGATGACATGAAAATTAAGGTATGATTTGGCATGTACATAAGTGTGGTATAGCATGACATTTGTGGCATTATGTATATGGCATGATTTAGGTTGATATGTATGCTTAGTGTGGCATGAAATGGATAATATATAAGGCACTTTTAAAGGATAGAAAAGGGTTGAAAACTAAACTTGAAATTTGCTTAAAATAACATGAAAATTGACTATAAAAATGGGCTCATAATAGGCATAAAATGGTACCTTAAAGTGACTTAACATATGATGTTTATGTACCTTGGCATGTAAGCCATTTATATTGCAATTTGATATTTTTATTTGAGGTTGGCTTTAGGCCTATGGAAATGCATGATCATTGGTGCAATTGGCATTGAAAAAGAACCTAAAATGAACCTAAAATAGCTGTCTCAATTAGGAAAAATGACCTATAACTATCCTATTAAAAAGGATTTTGGGACTATAATTAAAATAATAGTTTAACATGTGAATAATTGAGAAAAAATAATGGGTAGACTAGGTTTAATATGTTGTCATTATGCCTTCGAAAATGGGTTAATATATTATAGAAAATTTTACCCGTAATTGCCCGGCAAGGCTAAAAATGACCTATAACTCTAAGTCAAAAATTGACTGTTTGATAAAATTTTATCTATCTATTTTTCAATTTATTATATTATAAAAAGATGATCAGTAAAGAAACAAACTTAAAATGAAGTCAGATTACACATTAGTTAGACACCCACTAAATGGATTGACCGGTTAACTTAGGGATTAGTAGCTGCTAGACTATCTGGTTATCAAACTAGGCTAGTGTAGTGGCTAAGGTTCATAATTGAGCCATTATACTAGTCTATAGGGTAGATACTCCTTTTCATTGATTAGATATCAAACTATGCCGGTGTAGCAGTGAAGGTCCATAGAGAGGCCACTGCACTAGTCTCTGGGTTAACTCGGAGGAAATATTTAACATGATCAGTGCCTTTGGGGGTCTATAGACTAATCTCTATGCATATTTTCTCAGTATATTTACCCCTTGGGAGGTTTCTAAGAATTGATCCCTATAGGCTATATCAGGCTGGTTCAGTAGTCAGCATCCAAAATGTGGGCCATTAAACATTTTATAGTTCCGTCTTGGTCCAGTGTTTGTAAGTGTCGTCTATCAAGTTAGGCTTATGAAATGGACTTAAAATAGTGCAAAATGTTAATTCAAATTAATTTATGGTATTTTCTAACAGTGAATTTTAATAAATGTACTATAGTGGCATTTTGGTAATTTTGAAGAAATATGACATATCATCTGTATGACATCAATCATCTAGCATGTTGCTCACACACTACACCTAGATTATTATTTATATTTACATGTGTGTGCTAATGCATGTTTCAAATAGTTTAAATTCACTTAGTGAGTTTTATACTCAGCGTACCTATGTTGTGGTGTGTAGGTAATATAGATAAGCAAGCTAGCCTCGATGATTGTACAGTGTAGCCATACAAGAGTTAAAGGGTAAAGGAAGTTGTTTTTCTTTTTAGTAGTGGAACTCATGTAATAACCTATAGGTTTAGGTTAGCATGCTTAGAAGCTACTATATCTGTATATATAACTTGGATGTGATGTATATAAGCGGGAGTGGTGTTTGTTTGGTTTGTGTGTGGTTTGATAACTGTGGGCTTGAGGCTCTGTGTGTTTGATTCTAAGATGTGTTTGATGTGTGCTAATGTTAACTGGGGGACCAGAAGGGTCAAGATAGAGGTTTATTGATTGTTAGCTTATAGAAGTGTTTTTAACTGGTGAAAAAAAAATTTGGTATGTCACTTGGGTAGTTGTTATGCTGCCCAAATTTTCTATGACTTGTATAGTGATTGTAAATGGCTTTTCTAAGTCTATCAAACCATGTATAAATGTGATTAAGGATTAGACTAGACACCTAAGCAATATCTAATAGAGTTCTAGAATGGTCCATAAGTGTTATGGAGTTTTCTCCTAGAGCAATCTTAGGATGGGTGACCTATTAAGAAGTGCATCACTTGTCGAGTTTCTTTAGGAAACTAGTAGGGCGTGTGACATGAATAGCATTTAAGGATTATGTTATAAACCTTAAAGGAAAAATAGCTATATGTTAAATTAAGTAAATATGAGTTTTGGTTGAATGAGGTAGCCTTCTTAGGCTACATTGCTTTAGTCAAAGGTATTAGGGTCAACCCGAGTAAAGTTGAGGCAGTGTTAGAGTAGAAGCCTCTTAGGAATGTGACTGAAGTATGAAGCTTCCTAGGATTTGTAAGGTACTATAGGAGATTTATGAAAGGCTTCCCCATGATTGTAGCCCTGATGACTCGATTGTTGTAAAAGGATGTGAAGTTTGTGTGGGATGATAAATGCAAGGCAAGCTTTGATAAATTGAAAGCGATGCTGACTAAAGCTCCTATCCTTACTCAACCTGAGCAAGGAAAATATTTTGTGATTTATAGTGATGCATCGCATAATGGGCTTGGATGTGTTTTGATGTAAGATAGGAAAGTGGTAGCTTATGCTCGAGACAACTGAAACCACATGCACAAAATTATCTTACCCATGGCTCGGAACTAGCTACTATTTTATTTGTATTGAAAGTGTGGAGACTATTTATGTAATGAAAGATGCTACCTTTACACTGACCATAAAAAGCTTGAAATACTTTCCCACACAAAAATAGTTAAATCTAGGGCAACAATGCTGGAGGTAATTAATAAAGGATTATGACTATTTAATTGGCTACCATCAAGGAAAGGCTAATGTAATAGCTAATGTGTTGAGCTGAAAGATCATAGCTACTATGAAAAATCATGAATGCTAGGGTTGAATATACTAAGGATAATACAGTTTTGGCTGAGCTATAAGTAAAACTTGATTTAATGCAATATGTAAAAGAAGCATAGGCTCAAGATGATCTTCTCATGTAGATAATGGGTGAGGTTAAAGAGGGGAGGACCACATAATTTAAACTTAAGGCAAATGGATGTTTATACTTTCATGATAGGCTATGTGTACCTGAAGTTAAGGAAATTAAGACACATATCTTAAAAGAAGCACATGATGCTCCTTATGCTATGCACTTATAGAGCACAATGATACATCATAATCTAAAACCCCATTATTGGTTTCTAGGAATGAAACAAGACGTCACCAACTACTTAACCTGATGCCTTACATGTTAGTAGGTAAATACTAAACATTAAGTTCCTTTTAGATTACTACACCCAATAGCAATTCTATAATAGAAATGGGAAAAGAATACTAAGGATTTTGTGATGGGATTGCCCTTGACTATGAGTAAGTGTGACATGGTATGGCTAATTTATTGGTTTTCATGGACTCATGCATAGTAGAAATAAGACATTCCTTCCCCAGTAAAGGTTGGAACATAAAAAAATTGAAAACTAAAAATTTTATATACGATGAAATCACAAAATAAGAATTTACCATAAATTTTCTATGCAATTCACACGTGTAGCTTTCCTTTTCTTTTACTCTTCTCATCGAGTTGTCATAAACTACAGTGATTCTTAGTTGGGAATACCTCTAAGGTAATCCATACTAGAAGTTCTTAGAAGATAGCAACTTGAAAATCCAAGTGTTAGTAGCATTTTCAAACGAATGAAGGAAGAAGAAGAAATAATGTGTTTTCAATTGTTCTGTGCATCAATTTCTATTATAGAAAATAGGCCCATGGTGGCTACTACAATAAGGATTATTTATATCATAAACAAACCCTATTTATGTCAGATTTTAACAATTAAAATTTATCCTAAGTCAGACTAGAATGGACTTATAAATTAGGCCCTCTTCTATCCTATGCATATAAGCCTTTTAATGGGCTTATGTGCAATCTATTTTGGCCCCACTTTCATTAATCCTATGTAATACTACTAGGCTGCATTTGAATTAATAATTACTCTAATTTAAGGTCTTTTAAACTTTTTAAAATCCCATAAAAAATTAGATGCAAGAAAAATTAAAATTTGGACTTAACAAGGCCTAAGTCCAAAAACCTTGATTGTCCAAAAACCCTAATTTTCTGGACTTTTCATTTGCAAGTAGGCCCCAAGCCCATTTGCACATTTCTTCTTCTTAATTCATCTTTTAATGATATCTTATATCATTAGAACATTCAACCTCATTGAATCTTCCTCAAACTATTTTTATGTGTGTGACCCTATGGGCTTTTAGAATAGCTTTGCAGTACACAGTGAATTAGAGTCCTAGTCCAATTGGGACTCTATAGGTTTAATCTTATTTGATCAATATCAATTCACTAATTGATATATCACTTGCATAAAAGTCAATAGAGGCATCTAGCCATGCATCCTGACTACCCAAGTGGTA
>CANXYI010870891.1:0-11844 GCA_948208565.1 Hura crepitans
AGACAATGAAAATTTATAACATTAATTATATGATATAATTAACTTACATTAATTATTTAAAATGAGGTGAGTATAACTAATTAAAATGAGAATGGTAGAATATATTCTTAATGTCTAAGAAAGAGAAAAATACAATGACCAAAATAAAAAGTAATTTAAATTTGAATCTAGAAAAAGGTATATGAACAATATTTTAATAAGGAATTGAATCAATTAAATTTTATGAGAGAGAGAGGATAAATGGCTTAATAAGATAAAGTATATATACATATATAATTATTATAAATTCTAATTCTTAATTAATGACAATAAAACATAGAAACCTTTATTATATTCTAGATAATTAAAGACTATAAAATAAATATTTATTTATTTAAGCATAAAGGATAAAGGAACATTTATAAAAATAAGTAATTAAGGAATTAAGCACATTAAGGATACATTAATAGTTTATATTGAAATGGCAAGTATTCAATAAATAATGTTAATCCCATGAAGGATTATAAATTAGAAATAAAGGTTAATCGAAGGATACTCCTACTCATGAAAGATGAATGATGAGACATACTAATAATAGGCATTACGAATAATAAGAATATGACAAAAATTGATAGAAAAAGGATATTTATTATGAACTTGAAAGAGTATACCTTGAGTATAAATATAAGATATGAAATGTTATGATGACAAAATAGTATGTTAAGATTAAACTAAATAGATTAGAAATGCTTGGAAAGTAATGAAATTGAGACAGATACTAGCCCATATGAGTTGGACAACTTATTAGATAGGTTAAACGATCAACTAGGGAGTTTGCAGCTACTAAGGGTTTTGATCCACAAATATCATTGCCTTATTGTATTACGGGTGCAGCTACTAAGGTTCTGACGAGAGCTCTGTACACTTTTGGATATTGGGCAGTCTACTAAAGCTGATCCCTGCTATCTACTTTATTTAGATGTTAAGAGGTCCTTCAGAGTTAATCTCTACTATCCACCTATGTTGAGGTATTAAGAGGTCCTTTGAGGTTAATCCTTGCTTAGGGTATTAAGATGTCCTTTGAGGTTGATCCTTGCTATCCCGTTTCTTTGGGGTATTGGGAGGTCCTTCAAGGCTGATCCCTATTATCCCATTTGTTGGGAGGTCCATCTAAGCTAATCCCTGCCATTCAGTATTAGGAGGTTCTATAGGACTGATCCCTATTATTATATGGATAGTGTGTACAAACATCAAGGTTCATAATGTGGGCCATTGTACGAGATAAATCTCGACATCCAGTCTTAAGTGTGTCTTCTAAATATGGGTTGAATAAAGAAGAAAGATGAGTTTAAAAATGATTAATATGTCATTAAAGATATTATAATATTAAAATATGGGAAAAAAGGAAATAAAGGAAGGGAAAGAAGATTAATCGGAGAAAGAGATGAATTGAAATAACAGATAAAAGGAACTAATTATATGATAACAAACATTGTTATTATTAGTACATGAATAGTTTTCATCATAAATGTTATATGTATCAAGAAAGAACATATGTCCTAAGTTTATTAGAAAATGTATCTATAAATGAACTTACTTAATTGTAAATATGCATAAGTTAGAAAGGGAAAAATGATCAGCTGAATATAGTGAAAGGATAAATAAATAGAAATCACGGGAATGCATTAAGGAAAGATTCGAGCATATTCTTAAAGATACTATAAATCATGACATAAAGAAATTATGTTAAACTGTTGTCAGACATAAAGTTAGGAATGAGCATAAGAGATAAAAACACCTAATCACTACCAAATAGAAAGATAAGTTTGGATGAGATGATAATGTTATGAATAAAACAAATATGTAAATGTTATAAGTAATAGAAGATAATGGAATAAAAACATTATTAGAACATGTTTATACTAATGGTTATTATCTATTGTAATCAAAGGATTTAATTTCCATAGTATTAGAATACACCACTAAGCAACTATGCTCAGGGCGTTAGCTTTTGTGCTAATGCGCAGGTTATTAGTAAGGTGAGCAAAGCAGCGGATCGAGTCCCCGCATTAGCTAAAGTAGACAAGTTAAAGCCACATGTAAGATGAGTTCATCATGAGCATTGTTTTCATGCTAAATGTGTAATGATTGTTATTTTTCTTAAGATTTTATGTGCATGATAGTGTAGCAATGCTAGTAGAAAAATATTACTAGATGTAAATAGATGGACATAAACCTTTGTTGTACTAAGTCTAGTCGGGTCTAGAACTGACCAATATATTTATTAATCATTAAATATAATAATATTTCTTATCAAGTTAAATGAGTTATAGGTAAGAGTAGGATTAGGATGGGCGATCTTCTAGGAAGCGACATCTCTTACTCGGACCAAAAATAGATCGGGTCAGAGGTTTTACATGCATGTAATATAGAGTTTTCATTCATTTTTTATCAATTAACACTAGCTATTCATATCTAGCTTTTACTCATTTAACTTCTAGCACTTTTGCTTCTAAGACTACCCTTAGTGAGGGAACCTCAATTTTTACTAGTAATACAACTTTTATTCTGTATACTAATGAGTAGGGTATGGCATTTGTTGAAGTTCTAATAGTCATCCTATAGCCTCAAAATGCAAATAGCAACAATTTTGCCTAATCCTTGTTTGACATTTCTTTAGATATTCTTCTAACGGTCCCATCTTTTGATGATATTACCCCATGGATATTATGCTAGCCTTGGGGGTTTCACCCTTTATAACTCAGAAGATTATTGCAAGTGTAGGTCCAATTTCTTTATAGACAATTCTTGATTTTACTGGTAAGCTTTCACCTAGTTCTACAGAATAGGTGAAATGTGTCCTATTGTGCATACTTGGTGACCTGTTGGTTGTCACTTATGAGGACAAGCATTGTGATTATATAAAGTGTTTCAAATTATGATTGGATTCTATTATGGAAATAATCCTTTTCGGGTTATGGTGGCTGAGACTATTTGAAGGTTAGATGCCTTAAAGAAAGGTGACATCAATTTCTTAGCTGGAAGTCCTATGTTCTTACAGCCTATTCTTTTGCTTAGAGAGCTCGTTTGGGTTTTCCCTTTAGCTTTTGTTTTCTGTTCCCTAATTTTTTCCTAGCATGTCAATGAGGGTTTTCACATGACCAAGTTTTCCTAACTTTTGCTTAAGTGGTCTTTTCGAATTTTCCAACTTAACGACTTTTTTTTTTAGGTTTAGTTGTAGGAGAAATTGAAGCTGCTTGCTATGCCTCCTAAAAAGATCTAGATTAGGTATGTCCTGAATCACTATTGTGAAAGGAGACTTAAGAGAAAGTTTAGCATGTTAAAGCTATAGACTGTATGGCTTAGTGGGGTTACTGAGATTTAATGGATTTGTCCTTGGTGGAAGATTTCTTATTTTTCTCTTTCTTGTCATTTAGGTTGTGTTCCATTAATTGGTTTGAGGCATTTAACATTTTATGTCCCTTATCGGACAGTTTTGTTTGATGCAGCAAGTCCCTCTTGAACCTTTAGGCTTTCAAGGTGGATACTTGACATGACATTTTTTGCATTCTTACCTAGACTTATGGAGACGTCATTCTGTGCTAAAGCATGTGCCTAATTATGACACTAGTAATACAAGTATAAATGATCACTGTAATGATTGGATTATTAGTACATTAAAAGACAATAGGACGCTTGTATTAAAGAGAAAGAACGAGGATACATCTTCTACATCTAGAAAGAAAACTTGTATTTAGACTTTTTTAGAGTTCAATTACTTGTATGATATTTATCATTAGATGGAAGTTTGTATACTAATGATCATGACCAAGCATTTCTAACATTAAAAGCATTTAAAACTAAACTGCTTAATCTTGGTAAACATATTAGTTTCCCTTTGATAATACTACCATCACCAATTAGCCTTGATAGGTTTTCTTGATTGGATATTTTCTTTGTAATCCCCTAATTTTTGCATAAAGTGCTTGTTTTCAGATTTTCACCTCATTGGGTTATCCTAATTTTTTTTGTAAGTCGCCTCTATTTAGGGTTTTCAACTTAGCAAACTTACCATCCTTTTTTTTACTAGAAATATTTCTTCAATTTGTCATTTTTCATAGGTTTTGAGAACTCATTGCCGTTTAAATCTGAGATTTTGACACCTCTATGCTTGAGTACTTTCTTTACCATGTATGGACCTTCCTAGTTGGGCTTAAATTTTCCTCTGGGGTCTATTAGTGAAAGCTTGGTTTATTTCAGGACAAGATCACCTTCTCGGATGTAAATAGACTTGACTTTTTTGTTGTAGGCCCTAGCAATTTTCTTTTGATATAGCTACATATGATATAAAGCTTTTATCTATTTTTCATCAACTAACACAAAACTATTTGTATCTAGCTTTTACCCATTTAGCTTCTGGCACTTATACTTCTAAGACTACCCTCAGTGAGGGAACCTTAATTTCTACTGGTAATATAACTTCCATTCCATATACTAGTGAGTAGGGTGTGGCATTTATTAAAGTTTTGATAGTCATCCTGTAGTCTTAAAGTGTAAATGACAACATTTTTGCCCAATCATTATAGGTAACCATCATTTCTACAAAATTTTCTTGACATTTTTATTAGTTGCTTCTGCTGCACTATTAGCTTGAGGCCTATAGGGGGAAGACTTATGGTGCCCAATCCTATACTTCTGCAGAAGCTATTTGGTTTCACCCTGAAACTGTACTCCATTGTCTGAAATCAATTATTATGGTAGCCCATACCTATAAATGGTGTTTCTTTCAACAAATTTAGCCATATGCCTCGCCCCTAATTTATTGAAAGATTCACCTTCTACCTACTTCGAAAAGTAATTGATTGCCACTACTATGTACCTATGACCTCTTACTGTTGATGGCCTTATTTCTCCTATTATGTCAATTCCCTACATAGAAAATGGCCATAGAGAAGACAAGCTAGTTAATTCTATTAGTGGTAGATGACTCAGATTGGCATAGGTTTGGCACTTGTGGCATTTTTTGACAAAGCTACAACAGTCTATTTCCAAGGTCAACTAGTAGTACCCTAGTCTCATGATTTTCTTTGCTAGGTTTCTCTCATGCATATGCAGACCACACACACCCTCATGTACTTCTACTAATATCTTCTGGGCTTTTATTTTATCTACACACTTGTGTTGGATACTATTGAAGTGCCTTTTATATAGCATTCCTTGAAAGGAGATGAATTGGGTATATAATTTTTGTACTACTCTCTTATCCTTTACAGTTGCATGTTCCAAGTGTACTCTAGTCTCTAAGTATGTCTGAATGTCATGTTACTAAGGTAATTCACCATTCATCTTTACCTCTGTAGTGTTAATTATGCCTATGTATGTTGGAAATCTTAACTTAGTGAAGCATATTAACTCAGGCAAGCCCTTTTTAGTGAGATTAGCTATTGAAGTTATGATTGCTAGGGCATCAGCTACCTGATTTTGTTCCCTTAGAATGTGATAAAAGTTGCACCTATTGAATGCCTTTAACAAATATATGACTATTCTAACATACCTATTGAGATTCTCATCTTTAACTTCCCACTTACCTTTCACTTGTTGTATTACTAACATGGAGTCCCTATATACATCAACTATATTTACCCCTAGTTGGAATAGGATTTTGATACCATGGATGCATGCTTCATATTCAGTGACATTGTTAGTGGCTAGAAAGTCCAACTTCCTTATAAAGAACATTTTTAGACTAACAATTAATGCACCAGCACTTGCTCCTTTTTGGTTCACTGCCCTGTCAAAGAATATTTTCTAGCCCTCTTAGGATATTACCCACAAGTACTTATTCAAAAATTTGAACTCTTCCTCTTTACCCTTAATTGGCCATTATGCTAGAGAGTCTACTACTGCTCTCCCTTTGATCATCTTTTTGGTTACATAAGAAATATCAAATTCTTACAATAATAAAATCCATCTGCCCATTTTGCCCATCAGAGATGGTGCAGTCTAGAGATACCTTAAAGGGTCATATCTGGCTATTGCCTCTACTTTATATGATTGAAAGAAGTGACGGAGCTTTTTAGAAACCCAGATTACTCCTAAGTATGTCTTCTCTACTTCTACACACTTTTGCTCATATTAAAGTAGCTTTTTGGTTAAGTAATAGACTGCTTATTCTACCCCAAATCCATTTGCTTATGCAATGAGGGCCCCCATAGAGGTTTCTTCCATTGTAAGGTATAGGATTAAGGTTTTCCCTAGTTTGGGTGGTTTCAAGACTGGAGGTTTAGTTAGGTATTGTTTGATAGCTTTAAATGCCTTCTGACAATCGTCACTCCATTCACATGGTTGGTCCTTTTGTAGTAGCTTGAATATGGGACAGATGTAAGCTTGGCTATAAATCTACTGATATACTGCAACTTTCCTAAGAATCCTTTTATCTCTTTTTTTTATTTGAGGAGCAGACATTTCCAAGATCACCTTCACCTTATCAGGATCTACCTCGATACCATTCTTGCTAATGATAAATCTTAACAACTTCTCTAATGTTACTTTGAAGACTCACTTCTTAGGGTTGAGTCTCATGTTGAATTGATCCAACCTTTGGAAGAACTTTTCTAATGCTTCGAAATGTCCTTCCCTTTGTATGGATTTAACCATATGTCTTCTACGTAGAATTTTACCTTTTTATGTATCATGTTATAGAATAGCTTGGTGGCCATTCTTTGGTATGTTGCTCCTGCATTCTTCAATCTAAAGGGCATTACTTTATAGTAATAAGTTCTTTATTCTATTATAAAGGTTATTTTGCACTTGTCAATCACCTTCATAAGGATTTGGTTATACCCTGAAAATCCATCCACAAAAGAATACAGGGTTGCCATGGCTATACTATCCACCAACACATTGATGTGTGGTAAAGGGAAGCCATCCTTCAATCATTCTTTGTTTAAGTCTTGGTAATCCACACATGTCTTAACCTTTCTATCTTTCTTTGGCACGGGGAAAATGTTGGCCAACCAAGTGGGGAAGACTATCTCTTAGATGAACTTAGCCTCCAATAACTTAATGACCTCTTCTTTAAACTTTTTAGCCCATTCTGGCCTCATCCTCTTAAGCTTTTGGCAAACTGGAGTAATGTTGTCATAGGTTGGGATGGCATACTCGGCTACCTCTCAATTGATGCCTGACATGCCTTTATAATTCCAAGCAAAGATTTTTTCATATTTTTTTAGCAATCTTTTAAAATTTTCTCTTTCCTTAGTAGTAATATCATGGGCAATTAATATATTTTTAGGATGTTCATTTTTACTAAGATTAAACGAGTTAGTTTTAATACAGTTAATGTCAAAGATACTCATGTAATGATCATTTGAATGCATGCTGCCATCAAGAAAAACATCACACAAACACACAAACTCTTTGTTCATTTTATTGGAAAGAAAATTGTTCACCTTAAAGAGGTTAGATAAATACAATTCATCAAGAAATAATTCATTATCTAAATTAAGTACATCTTTAGCTACAGTTGGGTAGGTTTCCTTGATGGGGGTGGTGGTTGGAAAGATCTCTTCTACCCATTGAGTCTACTTCAAATCCCCTAACTCCTTATCGATGACGTCTGTAAGGATCTCAAATCTAGGCTTATAGCAATTGACTATTACTATTGGCTCTGGAGTCCCATCATACTTTGTCTTCTCTTGCTTTACAAAAAGGATTTAGCAAGAGAAATAAAAATTTTAAGCAAATTTAACGTTTTAGCATGTTGGAGCCAAATTTAACTATAGTTAGCAAGGATGGGTCTAAGCCAATTTTTATATATTTTTTAAGATAAATACATTTAGTTAGGGCCCTTGTCCTAGAAAAGTTTATTAATAATTTCTCTTCATTAAACTAAAATTACAAATCAAATGAGATAATTTAACTAGAATAGTTGTCCTCTCTATTTTTTTAATTTTTTTTAACATAAACACATTTAGTGAGGCATCCTAGAAAATTTTTTTAATAATTTCTTTTCATTACAATAAAATTGCAAATTAAATGAGATAGATAATTTAGCTAGGACAAATGTTTTTGCTAATTTTTTAGGATAAATACATTTAGCTAAGGTAATTGTCATAACAAAGTTTTTAAATAATTTATCTTTATTACACTTAAATTGCAAAAAAAAAATGAGATAAATTCAACTAGAACAAATGTCATTGTGAATATTTTTTTAAGCTAAATTCATTTAGTGTCCTAGCCAAATTTATAAATAATTTGTCAACATTACACTAAAATTACAAATCAAGATAAAATGTTTTCACTAATTTTTAAAAATTTTTAAGATAAAAACATTTAGTTAGGGCACTTGTCCTAATTTTTAATAATTTCTCTTTATTACACTAAAATTGCAAAATAAATGAGATAAATTTAGTTAGGACAAATGTGCTCGTGAATATTCTTTAAGCTAGATTCTTTTAACTTGGACAAGAGACAAACTTAGCTAGGACAAATGTCCTCACTAAAATTCTTTACACTAAATTCATTTAATGTCTTAGCAAAATTTCTAAATAATTTCTCTTAATTACACTATAATTGCAAAAGAAATGAAATAAATTTGGCTAGGATGAATATCCTTACTAATATTTTTTAAGCTAAATTTATTTAGCTAAGACACTAGTCCTAGCAAAATTTCTAATAATTTCTATTAATTATTCTAAAATTTTAAAAGAATTGAGATAATTTAGTTAAGACAAATATCCTTGCTTGTATTTTTTTTTAAGTTAAATTCATTTAGCTAGGTGATTCATTTAGATAGGTGTGAGATGAAGAGAGCTAATGACAAAGTTAAGAGCCACCACTCAGTGTAGATCACGAATCAATGAACTTGGCATAAGTGTTTTAAGCTAAGATAGCGACTAAACAATTAATCATCAAAAAACCAGATTCATGGTTGACACTTAATAAACATTACATCTAGTAATCAGTGTGTGTTCTTTGTATTAACTAATGAAGCCATGCTTTTTAATGCAAAGTGCAATTTCCTAGGATCTAAATTCATATCAAGCACATAAATGATATAATTGTGGTAAAATAAATTGTAAATTCGTAATAAAAAATGATATGGAACTTTAATTGATGTAACTACTTCAATATGCAATATAGTTCTCCTATAATCATGCTATTATTCATATGAGTTAGAAAACATGTTTATAATTTGAAAATATGATTTACTACTTTTATTATACAAATTTACGTGAATAAATATTGAAACAAGTTTTACAAAAAATTAATGACGTATCTTATGAGAAAAACTAATTTTTATGTGTTTAAGCCTATGTATATGAATAAAACACATTATTATGATGAAAAGAATGAGTTTTGGCCCTTAGGACTTACCAATAGTGAAGCTTTAAGCTCATGAACAAATTGCTCACAAAGGAATACTGAGTTGATAGGTTAACTCTCCTTTCAGATAGGATGACTACTTTTGAAGATTCACAATATTTTGAATTGATTTGAAATATTGTCTATAACTTAAGCACTTATTAGAGCACTCAAGGTTTTCAAGAAAATGCTCGATTTGAGCAAATTCTTGAATTGTATACTTGATTGATAATTAACTGATTCTTTCTAAATGTTGGTTTGGAGGGTATTTATAAGTTTTGTTCACTTTTACCTTCTATATTTCTACTATTTCAAATCGATCAAATGATATTAGTTCAATTCTACCAAAATATTAGCTTTCTAGAGACTAAGAGTTTGATTTAGAATAAGATTTTGTAGTTCTTATTAGGTTTCTAGTGGTATAGTCGTGTGATTGTAAGTATGGTCCATAATGGTTCTTTCCAGAGGTTATGATTTTAGGTACTTCTTTTAAGGCTTGTAGGTGGGATTTGTTCTCTTACTCTTTCATTTTTCTCTTTTTTGGTTATTCCTAATGGTTTTTCCCTTCTTTTGGTATTCCTTTATGCCAATTATCCATTTGCTTAATTCATTAGAAGCTAGTGCTTAAAGTTGCCCCTCTTTTAATGAAATTTGTAAAATATGCAAGAGTGATGTAGATTTTATTAAAGGATTTTAATTCAATGCATGTATAAGTTCAGAGATACTTACCTATGTTTTTACTTAGAGTTTGATGCTTTATCCTATGCCTCGGACTTTATTAACCATATGTCCTCTATCTCAAATTATGTTAATGATTTGTCTTCTATTTCAGACTATGTTAATGGTTTGTCCTTCATCTTGAATTGTGTCTGAGATAATGGCAATTTTTTCCTATGCCTCAGATTGTGACTACCATATTGGTGATTTGTCTATGATTGAGATATTAGCAATTTATCATATGCCTCGAATTGTGATTGAGATATGGGCAATTCATCTTATACCTTAAACTATGACTAAGATATTGGCAATTTGTCCTATGCCTTGAGAAATCATGACTATCGCTTATGACTTGTCTATGACTATCACTATGACTATGTCTATAATTGTGGCTTCTTATTTGACTTTCCTTTAACTATGGCTTGTGACTTGTCTTTGGATTCTACTACACTTCTTCTTATGTTGGCCAAATCGATTGTTCATTGACTAATAAAGGTGAATCCATGTTTGGCTAATTATTTGAGAGTGGACTTTGTGGTAAACTAAATCTATTATTATGTTTGATTAGATAATTGTCCCATAGAAAGATTCACCCATTTTGCTTTCTGAGTAATTGAATCATCTCATATGTTTTCATACGGATAGTCTTAGTTTTACTTTCACCATAACAACATGCAATAAGGTTCTTATTATTCACTATCTAATGCTTGTTCAATACATCCTAAGTATATAAATCTTTGCTAAATGAATAGTATTCACGTGCAATGAACTAAACTGGTTCTAGTAACGCATCCTATGGTTTGACGAAAATATGAAAGTTAGTATTATTACATAATATAAGTTGGTGATATGTATCTTTGCTTTGGTGTGTTTATTGCCAATTAGATAGTTGCCCCTTACATGATTAAACTATACATCTTAAAGATCTAAAGAATAGGTGTCCCTTGCTGTGCATGTAGTTAACATGCATGCGTAACATGTAAGGAAAACATGTGTAATGTCTATGTATATGCATCTTAATATGCATGTGTGTGTGTGAGTTCAAGTAAATAGGATGTATGATGAGTAGATGTACCTTTATACTATTTTGGATGAATACATGTATATTTGAAAGTAGGAATGCTTAGACGTAGATGCTCACAATATTAACGTTAATGCAGGTTATATCATACAAAATGTGACTAATGTGTATATTTAAGTGTATGTGTGAATATATGTGAGGTGTTTCCTAAATGTAGGTATGCTTAGATAATTAACCAAATGCATGCCTATTATCTGTATATATACAAGCACAAGCTTTGTGTGCCAGTTTATATGCCTATTTATGCATATGCATGCATGGAGTATACACAGTGTTTGATGCTTATGTATATGATGTTGATGCCTATTCTTGTATGTATACACATGTATATATGTACTTATGACCATAGATTCATAATTTTTGCAATATATGTTCCTTAAATGTATACATGTACATATTGTATGAATGCTTATGCATTTTTGTATATATGATTTATGTAGATTTATCCATATATCTATATGTGTTTATGTATTCATATGTATTAATGCCGTATGTGTTCACACATGTGTATACATCATTAGTGTACAAATGAACAAATATATTCTTGGATCTTATATTCTTATATCTAGTGTGTAAATGCACATGTAAAAATGATGAACATGCAAATGTGCATTTATATCTAATTCTCTCTAAATATATGCATACCTGTCTATATGCTTATGTGTGTATGTGTATAGGCACCTACTATGGATGTTTTGGAA
>CANXYI010870981.1:0-18610 GCA_948208565.1 Hura crepitans
GACTATGATATTATGTAAGTAATGCATTAGATCAATAAATGGTAATAAATTGATGTTAATTTAAGGCCTCGGTATTTATGCCATCAAATGCATTATTTATGCTTGTAAAATACATGATGGCGCATAAGGCTCTAAAAATGCATGAATATTTTTCGAAGACCGAAATGACTTATGTTGCATATAAATTATGAGTAAAGCATGTTTATGATATTAAAGTCGAAATAGTTTATGAATATGCATGACATGTTATGAATTGCCATTTTTACAAGTTAAAGTGATTACACCAATAAGCGAAAGCTTAGAGCATTGCTTGTTTGCGATGCATAAGTAATAGGATAGCAGATTAGAGCCGAAGCTTTCGAAAGCAAGAGACACGAAGATAACCCTTGCGTGGGTATTTTTGTAAGGATTTTGTAATAGTAATCATAGTGTAAATGTAATGTACTATTTAGTTGTGTGCTCTTGTGATCCCGGAGGGATTGGGTTTAATCTGCATTTTACAGTGCAGTTTTGTATTAAATAATTTAACTGTGGACTTTAATTCTATTTTCTCACATGTTGTGTGTGATAATTGATGGATTACATGTGGGAATGTTGATTGTGAGAGCTTGAGGCTCATTGTGATCCTATTATGACTTGGAGGGTCAGGAGGACCATTTGAGTTGGGGATGATGTATTGATGCATATAGAAGTATTTTTAAGCAGGTAAAAATTTGGGAAAGTGTCCCGGTACAGCCATTATGCCGTCGAATTTTCGACACGATGACCCTAATCCTACCTCGATTTATGTGCCAAAAAGATTTTTGATGTGTTATTGTATTTTCAAGTCAAGAAATGTTTTCTTGTATAAAAGATTTTAATTTTAAGTGATTTTGGGATAATGAACTTGATATTGTTTTGCGTGCGTGTGTCCTCTGTTCGAGTCCAGTGTATGGATCTAGCGGAGGGTGTGACATGGTTGTACCCATAAAATTGTATAATACCTAAGCGAGGCTTATATGGCTCTACCCGTAATATCTCAAAAAGGAAGACACAATACTACTAAACAAATCCCCCATTGGTATGCAAACCTATCCCAATGCTATCAATAGTCTAGCCATACATGGGCATTGTTTAATAAGTTCCAATTATCACACCAATTAATCTCATTTCGAATTTTCATGTTTAATCATTACAAAACACACATTTAAAATACAATACTCATCATATTTAATTATTCACAAATTTTATTAGATTATTTCATATTACACATTAGAGCATAACCTCATCACATGTTATGTAATGCCTGAAAAAATCTCGATGTTGTGAATAGTACTTCCCAGGACATGAATAGTGCTTTCTCAAGCTCGGGGGCATTAATTCTATTGAATAGAAGTATTAATTATAACATAATTTTGGGTGAAGTTTGAAGTCAAAATAAAGTCGTTTAAGTGGTTAAAAATAACAGTTAAATTTTATGATTGTGTCACATGAATAGTAGCCTAGTTTTACCTGAACCGTAAATAATTAAAATTTGCTTAGAAAATTTTGAGATTTAGTCGACTTGATACTCAAAAATTCTAATAAGCCTATTGGTGCTAGAATCGAAATATTTGGAGTTCAAAAATATTTTTACTTAAATCAGGTAATACAAAAAGTGGTAAATTAATTATGTTTTTCTCGATTGTTGAGTTCTGATTTTTAGAAGGTTATAGGGCCTAAATTAATTTAATTTTTTATGATTAAATAAGATAAATTAAGGTTAAAAAGAGAGGAGAAAAAAATAAAATGATTTTTCAAAAATTATATAATTGTCAAAACTTTTATTTTTGGTTAAACCAACCAAAAATCTTCTCCCTCTCCCTCTCCTCTCAAGCCAACAACACAAGGGGAATTTTTCCTCAATTTTGATCTTTAATTCCTCCATTTAGCCTCTATTTCTCCCATTTAACTAAAAGAAAAATACCCCTATGACTTTTAGATGCCATTTTAAGCAGAAATTTTAAAAAAAACTAATGGATTTTGCCCGATTTCAATCTCGACAAATAGTGATATTTTTTTATTCAAGTAAGAATTTTTGAAACTCGACATTTTTATATGTTCCTAAGGTGCCCAAGAGTTGTTATATGTGGTTAAATTAATTTTTGCAAGCATGTATGATTTGTTACGGATTTTAACGAAATAAATCTATAACTTGCAGTTGAGAAAATCGATAAGTTATAGGACAAAGGGAAAGTGAAATTGTAAGTGGTCCTCAGGAGTGTATTATAACCCTCTCGATATGTGTAATCAGATTAAATTGTTTCAAATTAATGAAATGCCCTAATTTACATAATATGCTTATATGTATGATTATGTGCTAAATGCTTAAGTATGTGTAATTAATGGCATTAATTGTGTCTTATGATGAACAAAATGTGTGATAATACAATTAAGATGCTTGAATTGTGTAAAAATTGGTGTGGAAGCCATATTATGCTTATGGTGCATATATATGTATTATGTTGTAAATGAGGTATATTTAGGTGTATATGTATAATTATATATGTGAGTGGATTTAAATAAGTTTGTATGCATGTTAGATGTATAATGAAGCATATTAATTGATGAGAATATCTTAAGGAGTGTGTGAGGACATTTTGTCTATATAGGATGTTAGTAATACTAAAGGTGAATGATTATGCTATAATGAGATTGTTGTGTTTGCCTATGATTTAAATGCATGTCATATGAGATGTTTGATGTGCTTTGGATGTCTAATGTGATTTAAATAAATAAAGGCCATGTGAAGGGATGTGTGGCTGAATGGGTTTACAAGCATGCATGTATATTGTGACAATAATAGGCATGTTCGAGATGATGTGTGCTTATGTTAGTGTTCAAGTGCACAAGTTGGTATAAAAAGAATCTTATATGATGGATGTATGATGAATGGTGGGATATAAGGCTTGCTGGCCGAATGACCCATGGTGTAAAATTAATGGTGTGTATTGGATTATTTGAGGCATTATAACTATGAATGAATAAATGATGACATGTATGCTTGAGTATGAAATATAAGATGTATGTGGTGGATAAACACATGTTTGAGCATTTCATAATGCCTTGGCTGAATGGCTTAATGACATGCATTATGGATGTGTAACCTTGTAATTATGCTTGTCAAGGGAAATGCATAAAAACAAGTATACTAAGAGTGTGAAATACGTATATGGCATAATGAAATTATGATTATGATACATATTGAGTATGCATAAGATGACATATGACCAATGGTTATGTAATATGATAATAATATTTTTGAAAAGTATCATGTGTTTATAAGAAGTATTACATTATTATGTAATGCTAGGAAGCATTTTATAAAGAGATTAAGCATAATGCATCTTGAATAAGCATATGCAATAAAATGAACGAATATGGTAACTCTATGACATAAAGAGACACATAATGTATATAAGATGATAAATGTAATCTTATTGATGTGTGATGCATGTGTGTTGATATATGGCAATGAGATGTGGTTAATTGCATAATGTAAATGCTTAATCACTAAAATGAGAATTATGACATATTTTCCTAGTTTAGTCATTTGTTTACTAAACCAAAGCAATTAAAAGCTATGTTAAGCTTAAATTAAGATGGTATAACTATGAAATAACTGTTAATAGCCCATATGAGAAATAACCTAATATGGATAGGTTGACTAGTCAACTAGAGAATTTCATAATAGCTGCTAGGGTACCTCGATGCCTTAATGTGTTTTGTCCACGGGTCTACTAAATGTCTGACCCACAGGCTTTTATATCTTTGATCTTCGAATCCATATGAGTACAGCCACCACTAAGGTCTAATAGGGTCACTGCATATACCCTATGCTAGTGTAATAGCCAGTAAGGTCTAGGAGGGCCACTGCACACTTATGTTGATGTAGCAGCCGTAAGGGCCATAATGAAGGCCGCTGCACACCATGATTTCATTATCCATCGAATAATCACTTTTACCCTAAAATGGGCATAATAAAATAAGTTTAATGTAATTTAATCACTTAACACATGTTGATATCAATGTGGTATCCTTATGCATAATACATGATATGTGACGAGTATTGAACATGCTTATGTTAATAATACATACTATGGCCAATGAGGCTTATAATGTGAAATTATGACTGTTTATGTTCTTTTACATTTTGTATGATAACATAAAGGCATATATACACAAATTAATTCGATTACACCACTAAGCTTTTGCTTAGTGCATCATTTATTTTGTGATGCGTAGGTAAAGAGACAAGTTGAGCAAAGGCCTCAAGACTTCAAGATTATTGAGAGAAGACTGCTTCTTTTGGTATTATTTTGGACTTCTGTATCTAGAATTATGTGATTTATAGGTTAAGCACTCATGTGATGTATATAAAAGGAGAGATGGGCCTAAATTGTATTTGATGTATTCGTTTTGAATTGTATGGTTTATAAAGTGTTTAAAGTTGATTTTAAATTGTTGTATTGAATAATATCTCTTTTTGAGGTTGAGACTGACATGATTGTGTTGTTGTGTGATGTTGGAGTGATCAAAGGATTATAGTAGTTGGGAAATGATTATAGAAGTGTCTTTTTGATTGTGCATATTACTATTCATTTTAGGATAGTGTCTTGGTATAACTATTATGCTGTTGAATTTTTGACATGATGATTCCCAGAAGTGAATTGTAATCATATTTTGAAAAATATTTTTGTAACTTGTATTTTTATAAGTTTATGCTTATGGTAATAATTTTTTTTCAAATATAATAATTATAGATAAAAGTTGTTGAGTTCGAATAACACATTTGTGTGTGCACTCCTTAGTTGGGCTCAGTGACCAGTCGGTAACCAAACCTGGTAAGGGGTGTCACATGTTATGTTTACACATGTCTCATATCTCACACTCATCTCATTCTCATAACTTATGCAAATAGCATACTCATGGATGTTATAAATAATTATTCATTTTCCATAATTTAGTTGCATGGAATCTCGTATCTCATTTACCATGTATCATATTTATATAATTATAATTCATCACAAGTGTAGAATGCTTATCTCATCATAATTTCTTTTCATAACACATAAATTCTCATAACATCTCACTATCACATGGTATGTTGATAAGCTCAGCTTGTATCATTGTTTGGTACTCAATTTCACACCCTTATATCTCATTTTCATTCATCACAATCATATTCTCATTACTCATCGCAGTTGTCATTACTTATGAAATCACATAATCACACTTATAATCTTTTCATCTTCTTACCATATGCTCATAAACCATGCAAATGATAATACATGATACTTAAGTGCAACATATGTCTCACACCAACCTCATGTGTCATTTATCACATACCACATATATTTACATTCATGTAAATCTATCACATACATCCATTGCTTACCTCACCTAACATCATATATAATTAAGTAATTCTCAACTTAAGTTAACATAACATACATGCACAAATATGTTTCATATATTATATTCATGGCAATAGATAATAATACATACTTTTCATGATTATAGTACATAGTGTCCCATACCTCAAAATCATGTATCATATGCACATACTCATAACTCATTAAGGTTAATTATCACTTATCTTATCATCTTACCATTGTAAACATAGGAATTTTAAACCTCATATCCTTATCATTTGATTATAAATCCATGTCACAATTAAGTTAATAACTCATGCAAAACATGCCTTAAATATTACACAAATTCACTAAATTAAATTAGGTTTTTAAATTGCTTTCGAAACTCATTTTATTTGTAAGAGATTTTAAAAAGGAGTTACTAATGCAGTGACCCCCTAATTTTTCTAGAAAGTGTATTTTTGGCTTAAAAGCAATCATAGGTGTGACCTATATAAGTCACAACTATAACTTACATAGGTCACGGCTATGCGGTCTTCAAACCTAACAAAAAATGGATGATTTTCTTTGCAAAAATAGTGCTAAAAACCCAAATTTTCACAATCAAAACATTCTAAAATGCATTTTAATCAACTTTCAATCAACATATATGAATCATAACACATTTTAATCTCCTTAACACATTAAATCACATATAAACAATACAAAATTTCATCATGATTTAAACAGATATAGCAGAAAATCTAACTAACACATTTTGCACATAAATTCAAAGCAAAATCAAAAATTAGCTTTGTACATACTATTCTAAGGCCGATCAAATCATACCTCATGTGTTTATGCCTTAATTATTGCCTTTCCTCTTTCCTTTTCTCATCATTACTTCCTCTTCTCATTTTTCTTCTTCTACAAAACCAGTAAAAGAACATAAAAATACACAAAGATCATAATAAGATAGCATAAAATGACAAATGCATAAGTTTAATTGTTAAAAGATCAGATTAACTCAGTAATGGATTTTCAAGGTTTATAAATAGAATCTCTGTAGCTCCTCAAAGTAAAGGAAAGAAACCATATGTTTTATTTTTCTCAAGAAATTGAAGGCAATTTTTAGGTTATTTATAGCCATTGGATAAATACTTAAATTTGCCACTTAAATCCCATCCACTGGCCTAAATAACTCCATAGACAAAAATCACCCTTAGTCCTTATATTATTATGCTTTTTCTTAATTTTACAACAAATGGTAAATGGGACACTAATTTTAATCATTTTAAAATATTATTTTCATTTGCAACCACAAATTAAATATTTTAATATTTTATTTTATTTCCACATTTTTATAGGGTGTTACAATTACTCTAAGTAATCATCTTTGAATCTATTTTATTAAAAACAAAAGTTTATGTGTTTATTTTGATTTTTGACAAAATTAATGATTTAAGTTGGTTAAAGTGTAACTTAGAATGATCTTAAGAAATTAACTAGGATATTTAATTAACTACAAAATTTTCAAAATTCCACTGGTGCCTCTAACTTTTATAAAATTCCACCTCATGTTCCTTAGTCATTTTTCATCAAGATATTAATGTCATTATATTCTACTCTATTTATATATCATATTTTGTATTCACTTTTTCTTTTAAAAATCAATATTTTGGACTTTGAAAAATGGGTTGTTACATTTCACTCATGAATACTACTAACTTAGGCATTAGAGAGTTTATGCAAGGAAGACCTGGCCTAGACTTTCTTACCTCTTTCTCTCTACTTTCAAAGAGTCAAACAAACCATTCAAAGGCTTATATAAGAGAGATTTATACTTAAAAGAGAAAAAGGATTACACCTTAAGGACAAATACCTTTACTTATAAATTTGATATCCAACCCAAATGACTTATGGTGATATCACTTGGCATTGTCTATGGGAATGATTTTATTTTCTTTCCATTTTTCATCCATTGAAACCTTAAAGAATACTCGTGACAATACTTATTCTATTTTTATAATGTTGATAAAATGCCCTATGGCTCACAACCTACAAAATATTTCCCAATGATTAAAGAAAAAAAACTCAAGTTTTGAAAAGTCACATAGAAATCCAAAGACCAACTTGAAAACAAAGTGAAAATAAGACATCTAAACTACTTATAAATCTTTCATGTTAACTTTCTAGATTACCATTATTTTACAAACATCTTATTAGCCTAAATCCTTCCATATTAGAGATAACACTTATGTAATGACCCCATTTTATAAGTTATATATAGTACATTTCAAGGTTAACTTAAGAATTGAATATGGCTTATAAAAGAGATTGAAAGAGGGGTATAAATCATGATTTGAAACTTGTATATGGACTTAGTAGTAATTAAGATAAAAGATAGGACATAATTGTAATTTTAGCAAAAAAAAGTCAACTTTCTACAAATCAATGTTTGACTAGGATTAAGGTTTTATTAAGCTTAATTAATAAAAGAATAATTAAATTAAAGTGGAGAAATGGGATGAATGAAGAATATGACATGTAGATCTTACTTGTCACATAATAAAAGTATGAATGAGAGAAAAAGTCCATTTAATTGTTCATTTTTCTCTTTTTAGCATTTTGGCCAAAATACCATCTTTTTAATCTACTTTTATTCTTTTTCATTTCTTTACTTTAATGGATACACAAAACTTAAATTCCATAGACATTTTTAAATCTCAAGTTGAAATGAAGTTAATTATAAGTTAGAGTTATAATACATACCAAAAAGGAGTTAAATTCAGAAGAATGCAATTAGACCTTAAACTCAACTTAGGCTTTTACAAAGGTAAGTAAAGGACAAACACTTATTTCCTTTAAACTCTATCCTAGATTAATAAGGGTTTGTGGGTTTGTATTAGAATGGTGAAATTGACGAAAAGAACTTGATTATATGATGAATGGGAAGCCATAAATTCTAGAGAAAAATAAGAATTCAAGAAAAAAAACCAATTTCAAGATGGGAATTTGATTAATGACAAGATAAATAACTTAATAATAATGAAATAGGACCCTTTTTTGTCCATGTAACTATAATTGAAATTTGTGATGAGTTAATGTGATAAATTTGTTGATTTGGAGGAAGTGCAATTTCGATCGACAATGGGAAAATAGCTTAAGAGGTTGCATAAGGGAAGTTGAGTCAAAATTCAAAGACAAATAAGAGATAAGAAGAAAGGAAAAGGAAAAGGAAAAAAGGCTTTTGAAGTCTTCGTGTCTTTAAAAGGTTAGTACACACCTTAATTTTATAGATTTTGTATTTTGTAGTCTTATAAAAATTTAGGTATAACCATTAACTATTAAACTTAAGAATGGTGATTTGAAGAACTAATGATGTTATTAAATTTTAGAAAATGAGGATTAGAATATATTAAAAAGAATTTAGCCATAATAAGTTGGTGGAAATTTTGGCATGTTTAGAAAAAAATGCAATTTTGATTTGTTAATCTTGATGAAAGAAATGTAATGAAGAAATTAAAAGCTTATCTGAGAGTTAAATTTAAATTTTAGATGGCAATAACTATATGAAAGCTATAACCAATAGGTCATTACATGTTTTTTTGTAATTCCTGGTTAAAAAGATGGTATCTTAATTGTATTTAAAGGTAATATATGGTGTTTTGACTAATTTTTTGTATGATTGAATTAAGGTAGACAATTTTAGGTTCAACAAAAAGACGTAAGAGGTAATGAACTTTTGAATATGTAACATGATATATTATAAATATATAGGTAGTATACTAAATATGTAAAAGTATACTGAATTTTGGAAAATGGTATACTAGATGTGAAATTTGTATGATCACTTAAATTTGGTATACTTAAAATTTAAAATGATATATTGATGTTAGAAATGGTATGATATACCTTTGAAATGTGAAATGATAAATTATGTAACCTTTAAAATATGAAATGATGAACTGTGTATTTGAAATTCATGTATTGTTGATTTTAAATGGTCTATAAGTTTATATATGATTCAAAATGAGAATTTTGTGTGCTTATGTGTTTTGGATTTGTATGAGATAAATAAATTAATATGAGCTTTGCGATATAAATCAATTGGTATGAGCTTTGTGAAATGAGAAAACTGAATATTTGGAATGTATATATATGGAAAAATGAGAACTGAAATGAGCACTTTATAGCTTTGTGATGCTGAAATATGAAAAAATAGAAAAAAGCTAAAAAGGCATACAAATGATAAATAATGAGATAGTGAAATGTGAAACTTGAAATTGAAAAAGAAATTGTAGCCAAAATGTACCGAAACTTTAATTGTATATTAAGGATAAATTTGTATGCTAATAAAGGACATATATGATATTAGCAACTTTGTGATGATTGCTTACATGGTACTTTAAATGTAGTAACCCATAGCGCTTTAAAGGCAGTGCCCTACTAAAGCACGATGATGATATCTAAAGACATTGTTTAAGGTAGGTAACTCTAAGAACTTGAAAAATAACAAAATAAGTGGAAAATTATAAGGATAAAAAATGACAAATTAGGTGGAAAATTATAAGGACTACGTATAGTCACACATATGCACAAGTATCAAAGATATTCATGTAAAAATCTAGTCATCCACACAAAAAATAGCGGATATCTACGTAGATATTAGTTTGTATAGGCTTTTACAAATGCAAATTTCTATATGATTTCAATCTCTAGTCTTTCAGAAGTCCATAATATGATTTAATTTCTAGTCTTTTAGAAGTTCATAATCTGACTCAAACTCCTTTTATCCATGTACAAAGAGGTGGTTTGGTCAAATTAAGAGTCCCAAAAGTATCCACTACTTCAAATTAACACTATAAATAGCCTTCTTCATTACCACCCATAACACACAATTAATATTCAAATTTCTCAAACAAATCTCACATTTGGGCATTCTTAGAGATTTCTAAATTTCTTAAGTTTCACATTCAAAATTTAGGGATAGTCTAAGTTTTAAAAGAGTTTAGGAGTTTTGGTGGTGTTGTTCATCTCCAAGGAGTCCACTCGACTTAGATTTGCAAGATCAGTAAGATCTAAGGCTTTATTTGTTTTCTTTTCTTAGTTTAAGACTTGCATATTTACTTTTTATGTTAGTCATGTTTTCTTGGATTAGAATCATGTTTTTAAGCCTAATTTTCATAAATTTTTCATAGTTCTAAGTTTACCATTTTCTATTTATTTTTCTCAATATTGCATAATTATCATGCTCGAAATTCCTCCTTATACATGTTTTACATCAAAACTATGTTTCTTATATAATGTGTAATTATAAAATAGAGTTTTATAAGCAAAATACATTGAATTTGATCATAAAATGTTTTATACATGGAATTATAGCATTATATGATGAATTTTTTTCATCATATCATAAAGATAGAGTTTATTTTCATGAATGAATATTTATTTCAAATTTTATATGATTTTTCTTATATACTTATTATGCATTTATTTTTTTTAATTATTATATGTGATTTGTCTTATTTTATTATAATTGCATCTTACAATAGAAATTATGATGTTAATGTTTAATATTAAAACTACATATAGATAACTGGACTTATGGTTAATAAGTGCCACTAATGAATCTAGTTCTCGTAAGATCTTTAGATTGATCTATATCTTAGGGCTAAAACACTTAAGTTAATTCATTGATTCTTGATCTGCACTAAGTAGTGACTCTAATGTGAGCTCATTATCTTATAGTGACAACTCCACTAAGCCAAAGTAATATTCAGTTCTCAAATTATTGGTTGGCATTAAAGCATATATGTTAGTCTCTATATCAAGTTTTATATCACATATTAAATGATGTTCTAATCTAGCCCTGAAGCACCTTAAAATGTAGCCAACTCACATAAGGATTAGCATGCCATGTAATGGTTACAATCCTTCTGTCAATGTAAACCAAAACCTCATAGAGGACAAATATATCCTTTTACTAGGTACCCTATGCATTTCAAACTTCATTAGTTAGAATCAAATTTGAGTCTTCTTATAATGTCCCAAGATTTCTAATAAAAATGATTATGCTTCGTAGTCATAGAAGGAGTATTATAATTAATAGTAAAGCTTGAAATACAGCTTATTTGTTGTCTAAAGAGAAGAATACACATATCTTCAGCTAATGTATGAATTAAAACCTCAACCTAAGATAGAAGGGCTATACCTTAAGTGGGAGTAATAAAGGGTGAAATAAATGTTTATGCATATCATGCATACATTTGCATTATGTAAACTAAGACACACATTTAAATCATAGTCATCTTAGCTTCTTATTCTAGTTGTACACGAGATAATAACATTAGGCTAATAAGGAAGTGAGCTAAATCTAAGGGCCAAAATAATACTGAATTAGAAGTTAGGTCGCTAAATGAAAAATCAAAGCATTTCTTAACCTAACTATTGGAAACTAACACCAAATACATATAAAAGGAGATTAATAACCATTTTGCCATGATCTAATCAACTTTAGGTATAGGTAAGGGTGAAACCAAGAAAGGAAAAGGGAAAATGTGGTAGAAAGGAATAATTTTGGACATATAGAGGAGTACATTGCCCAAAAGAAAGAGTAAAAGGTTTAGGCTATTCAACAAGATGTCAAGGTTGAATTTAAGCATGAAAATGATGAGTTAAAAATGGTTTAAGGCCATAAAAGCTCTATTATAGAAGAATTCAAATCTCTTACATTGGAAGAGAAATTGCCAAGCAAGTTCAAGATGCCTAGCTTAACCAAGTTCAATGGAACTAAAGATCTTCTAAATGCATGTCAGGCAGTCAGCCACTAACATTAGCACAATAAGGTTAAGTGAAAAGCAAGCTACCTAATTATTTATACTATCCTTAGAAAGAGCACTTATTAAGTAGTTCCACAAACTTGATTAATTTCTACTCAAAATTAGACATATTTGGCATGAGATGTTACCAAGTAATATTCCTAAAATATCAATATTGAGGTGAATCTACATGACCTTGAATTAACTAAGAAAAATCCAAATGAAAGCTTTTACAAAATTCCTATTAAGATGGAGGAATAAATAGCTCAAATGGAAGTATTGCCACTTGAGAGAGATCAAGTAAGGATGGTAATAGAGAATGCACTATCATACATCACTAATGAGCTTCAATATCTCCCTTTGAAATCTTTTTCGAAAGCATATGACATTGATTTAAGAGTTGAAGATGTGGAATTCAGAAAGAAATATAATCACATAAAAAGAGAATACAACAATAGCAATAATTCCAACAAATATTTGATAGATGTCGGGCAATTCAAACTTGTAAATTCACTAACTTAGAAAAACCAATTTCCAAAGTTTTAGAGAAACATAAAGGGAAGAACTGATAGAACCACTAGATCTAAGACCATCTCTAAGATGACCATCTGCATGTTAGGATCTTATGCTAATTGCAAATATTACAAAAGAAAGGGTCATGACATAGATAATTGCACACAATTAAGGCATGTTTTTCAAGACTTAATCTATAATGGAACTTTACAAGATCCAAGCAAAAGCCGTCTTAGCACAAAAAATAATCCATTATCAAATTATCATGCAGTCCTACCACTATAAAATGTACCAGTAATCAAATCACGCCTAACTAAACAATATATCATGATTCTTTCAAAGATGTTAGAACTATAAACATCTAGGATAATGAAGAAAAAGATAATAATACTTCATTTTAGGATGAAAATAGTGATAAAGATTTATCTGAAGTAAAAGGGATAACAAGAAGTGGGAGATGTTACAATGAAAAAATAAAATAAAAAACTCTTAAGGAAGATTATGCCCAAAAGGGAGTTAAAGAGGATCTAATTCTCAAGCAATTAAAGAAGACTCAAGCATATGCTAGTGTATTGGACCTCTTAATAGCATCCAAGAAACATATATTATCTTTTATAAAATATCTCGATGCTATAAGCATTGAAACTAATGCAACCCCTAAGCAAGTCTAAGCCTGATTGTTAACAAAAAAAATAAAGTCTCATATCTTTCTATGATAAAGACCTTCCTATGAAAGGAAGAGACCAATAAGCCTCTCTATGTGCAAACAAAGGTCAAAGGATAAAGAACAACTTATGTTATGGTCGACGATAGATTTGTTATTTTTGTTTTGCCATCAAAGTTGATAACAACTTTAAGGCTTAAAAGGGAAAACTTGAAGGTGTCTTATGTAAGTATAAGAGTATAAGATGATATCAAGCATACTACCAAGGGAACTTTTACCATGATAGTAAAATATGGCCCTATTAAGAGTGACATCACCTTCATTATCTTAGATATCCTCATCATATTTGTCACATTACTAAGAAGTCCATAGTTTCACAAGCTAGTAGGAGTGTCTTCAACACTTCATCAAGTGACAAAATTTCCTCTAAATAGAGATGTAATCGAAATTAAAGCTCTATAGCATGCGATATAATCTCAATTAAAGCACAGACCTATCACCACTCTTTAGATTTCAATTAGCTACATATATGATGATGAAATTAATGCTCATGTGTCTTTCATGATGAAAAAGCTAAAACTAGGGCTAGAAAAGAATTCCAAGGGCCATTCAATGCTACTAGACATCAAAGGACAGTCGTATAAGAGAAACCTTATATATAAGGGAGAAGAGATACCACCTAACGAAGGAAGAAGGTTAGATCATTTATTTATAAAGCAAAGCACAATATTCTTATACTTGTTCACCAAGCCTATATAGATAAATGGCATACACAAACCTGGCTTTGAAAATTTTGCAAACATGATAAAGGAAAAGAAGATCCAAAAGCAAAAACTAAGTGGAATAGCAGATTCTGAAGATTGGGAACTTAGGGGCAAATGAAAAGATCCTAAAACTAGATGTGGTAAAAGCTGTGAGATATTGCTAAAGGATTCTTAGATAATATATTAGATAGCACAATTGATAATAGTTCAAATGATATTATTTTGTCTTTAAAATTATTTGATAACGATGGCATCCTTTCTTTTAAAATTAATAAAATAAATTCAAAATTTGTGTACTTGTTTGATATTTTACCTGATAAAACCATAATCATAATAAGCATAACATAAGCATATTTAACATTAATTTAATCAATACATTAGAATTTAACCTAGGTATTGAGCGAAATCTTAAAAAAACTCTAATTAGCATCAAATCTTTCCCCCAAAGAGAGGAAATTAATGGAAGATGTACTTCAAAAATACTAAAAGATCTTTACATAGTCCTGTGAAGATATACCTAGAATAGATAAAGATGCATCCTAATATTTTATACGTACATATTCCTAACAAAAGACATTTAGCAAACGACTAACTTGTGCTTAATAGATCCCTAAAGAGACTATAAAGGGGGTGTATTTTAAAATTCCAATTTATGGCTTTGTTGATCTTTTGGTGGATGACAAGAGAGGGCATATATAAAGATTTGGAAGATTTCTATTAATCCTTAAATGGACAACAAGAGAGGGCATATATAATGACCCAAAAGTGATTAATAGAGATGTAATGTCCCAAAGAGATAATAAATAAAATAAGATAATAAAAATATTTGGGTTAAAAAAAGAAAAAAAAATTCCTTAAGATGGTTAAAATTGGTTTTTGCATGAAAGTTTGTAGTAATATTAAGTAAAAGATGATATTTTAATGATCAAAATTGATATTTGGCAAAAAGGTTATTTGGACCACTGGATGAATATTTAAGTGATAAATCTAAGCCATCCATCTAAAGGCTATAAATAGCCTAAAAATTTGAGAAAAATTGATGATTGTTCTTATTTTTTTCTTCTACCTTAGAAGAGTTACAGGAACTCCATTAATAGATTTTAAGGATTCAAGTTAACAAGGTAACCTAATTACTAACCTATAAGTCTTCATTATACTTCATCTTTTTCCTTAAATTGTGTTCTATATGTATGTGTGTGTTGTGTTGCTTGAGTTTTCATGGCAGAAGAAGAAGAGAGTAAGGATGTGGAAATCAAAGGGGGAATATAGTATTTAAGGCATACAAGTATGAGGAATGATTTTTTTTTTGCATCTAAACAATATGTGCATAGTCAATTTGTGATTTCTTCTTAGTTTTTGTGCAATTTTTGCTTAGTCGAGTTTTTTTGTTGTAATTGCTTGAATTGAGATGAAATTTTGTGTTGTTTGTATGTAATTTGATATGCTAAAGTAGTTAAAACATGTTGTGAATCATATATGTTGATTGCATTTTGATTAGAATGTATTTTGGCATGATTTAAGTATGAAAATATAAGATTTTGGTAATGTTTTCATGAAGAAAATCATCTATCTTTCGTCAGATATAAAGGCCTCACGGCCATATCCCATGCAAGTCAAGCCAGTGACCCCTCCTAAGCTAGAAAACACACTTTCAAAATTAATAGTCACAGTTGTGACCATCAAAGGGTCATGCCAGTGACCCCTCTTTTGTCAACATAATGTACTTGTATGTCTTTTACAAAACTTAACCAATTTGCAAATTATTTTCAACCTAATTTTCACAATAACTTTAAGTGATATTTGAGACATATAATACATAGATTTTTTACATGATTATGATATAATTTTGGGATTAAATGATAATTTATGAGTTAAGAAACAATATGCTATATAAATTACAAATTTAATTAAATTGTGAAAATGATGTTTATTTTCTTACAACAAAATTAAGGTATTTTGAACCTAGTTTTAAGCCCTATTAATCTAATGACTTTGACTAATTTTTCAAGCATGTGAGACATGAATTATGATATGTATGAAACATAAATTATGAGTCCAAAAGATAATATATGATGTGTCTACTATATAAATGAGAAAATTAATATAATTTATATAAATAATGTTGTGATGAGTTGTTATTTTTAGTTATATGTCCTAGAGCACATGTGTAATAGGGATATTTTGTGTACATTTAAACATTAGTTTATAGTAAAAGGCATTCTTTATTACATAAGTGTTTATGATTAATTCATTTGGTTGACATGAATCTTAAAATTTGTAATAAAGTCCTTGGTATCATTTCATAGTGTAAAGGAAATCATAAAGAGTTTATGATGTAAGATTTCTATTGCATGTAAATGTGAAATACCAAAACTCTCCCTAGTCATAGTATTAACAAGATAGGATATTTTTAATGTAGATAAACTATCACATGTTATACTCTTTAACTTGATCAAACAGTAGTTCTAATAAGTTATAAGCATTGTGATGCTTGGAGTTAACATGTGGATGCTTATTTGAGAAACAAGTTCATTAGAGACCCAAACATGATATCTTCACATGGATACATAATCTATGTCAATGAAGTCATCTTATCATATCAATAGGCGTAAATATCTTTTGACTTGAGATCACTAAGATTATCTTAAGTATCAAAGAGCATACTTTAACTCTAGTACTTTTACTTAGCCATGATGTATACATAGCTAGGAGGCTGGGTATAATCTAAGATATTTGAAAATAGTTGAGTGATCAATAGAGGACTTATGACCTCATATTATAATAAGGAGTTTATCTCATAAATCTAATATATCTTTATTCAAATAATCTCTTATCAGAGTGAAATACAAGTGTGAATAATATTCACAAAGGCATTTTGGGAATAAAGATTAAATATTAGAATTAAGATGTTTAGGGATTGATTAGACATACTTGATTAAGTATTGAGTTAAGTCCGTACTCAACCCTAAATCAGATAAAGTACGGTGGAAAGAGTAATTGCACGATAACTGTATATGGAAGGGTTAAGTTAAACCACTTGACTTTCTAACCCTTGGGTAGTCTTTATGTGTGGCTATACACCTCTCCAGATTTGTACATAAGTGAATTATTAATTAGGAATTAATTATAAGCTTAATGAGATTGAACCATAAGAGTACCAATTGGACTTGGACTCTAATTCACTGTGTACTGCCAATGTATTTTGGAAACCCATGAGGTCACACACTTAAAGAATTGAAATAATTGTCAAAGAATTTGATATTGCAATGACATAAGATATCATTGAAAGGAGAATAAATGAAAAAGAAAAAGAGAAATTGGGCTTAGAGCCCAGTTGACTCGGTTTGACCTTTTTAAGTATTAAAAAGGACTCATACCTTAGAGACCCAATTAAGGATAAATTTTGATTTGATTTTATATGAACCTTTTAAGATTTAACCTTTTAAGGTTTAAAATGACCATAAATTAAGGCCTAGAAAAGCCTTAAAAGAAAGCCTAGAAGGGGCCTTAAAGTTCTATATATGCACATGGACCCTCTTATTAGGCCATGCACAATAGACAAAAAGAGGCCCAATTTGTAGGCCTCCTTAAATGAGATTTAGGTTAGATTTTAAGTGTTAAAATCATACCTAAAGAGGGTTATAGACACTAGGTCTCTAGGGCTCTTATGTTCGGTTTGCCTAATAATGATGAAAATGACAAAAAAATCCTAATAAATAGGGTTTTTAACGTCCAATCTAAGATCTCAAATTTTTCTTTAAAAAAATTACCAAAACTGCCATTTTCCCAAAGAAAATGGCTGTTTTGGCAAAATGGGATGTTTCTAAGAGGAAACGGCTGTTCTCGGGCCAAAATGGCCATTTTAACGATCGTTTTTTGCCTTGAGAAGTGTGTATAAAATGGAATTCCTTTTTCCAAGGAGGGGTTAGTCATTTTGAGGAAAGAGGATTTTAGAGAGAGAAAATGCACCAAAAAGCAAAAATACACTTTTAAAACACCATTTTTTTGAGATTTCTGAAGATTTGATCACAATTTTTTGGTTCGATCGAGATCTTTTTTGAAGGCAAATATACTCAGTGTGTCAACTGACCATTTTTCCTACTATTTTCATTTTTCTTTCTGCTTTATCCATCTACCCATTAGATGTGATAATTTATTTATGCAATATTTTTTTATATTTACGTGACTGTTCATTTTTATTTTATTTCTTTCTCTCTGTCTATTTTTGTTTCGCATACTAATATTATATTTTTGTTGTTGTGATGCAAGTTTTTTGATTTATTAGGACCTTATTGTTATTTTTTTAGCTACCTCCTTAAATCCTGGTGAAGTAACCTTTTAACAACCCTTTATTTTTTATTGTTTATTTTATTCTGTGCTCTATGTGTTTTTTGCTAATTTCCTTTATTATCGCCTGTTTTAGTTAGATTGTATTTTTAGGTGCTCACAAAATGTAATTTTATTTTTATTGTTTAT
>CANXYI010871003.1:0-11395 GCA_948208565.1 Hura crepitans
AAGTTAAGCATCCCTAAAAAAAATCATTACCCATTATATGTATAAATATTATGTTTTCAGTTAATGTTGCTCATGTCCAATAATTACATGCATTAATATTTTTAAGCCTTATATTACATTTATTTTGCTCATACTTATAAGATACCTAATCAAAACTAGATAATGAGAATTTCTTTCTCTAGCCATATAGGCTGTATGTGTGTGTAGTGGTCTTTATGGACTTATACGACTACTACACTAGCCTAGGTATGTGTAGTGGCTCATTTGAACTTATACAATTGCTACACTAGCCTAGGTGTGTGTGTAGTGGCCTTATGGACCTATGTGGCTACTACCTTTGCCTAGGTAAGTGTAGTTGCTCATTTGAACCTACATGGTTGCTACACTAGCCTAGACATATGTAGTAGCTCTACGGACCATACGACTATTGCGCCAACCTAAGTTATGTGCAATGGCTCCATAGACCTATACGACTACTACACTAGCCTAGGTAGGCACTGTATTACCCTAGTAGCTATTGTATATCCCATATTGACTGGCTAACCTATCCAACCTAGGTTGTTTAAGTGTATATGCCATCCCTGTGTTTAATCATATTTTGCCTTCTTAAAATAGCTTAAAGTCAGTTCTATTAGCCTTTTGGTCAACACATGACCTTATAGGGAATTAAAGCCACTTTATTATCATATTCACATCATAGTTATTGACACTTAAATTTCATTCCATTCTTGTCATACAGTGCCATCTTATAGCATTATCACAAGTACATATCAATTCTTACTTCTATATGCATATAATAATTTATTAGGCCATATGGCTTTCTTCATAATGTTTTGCCTTCCCATATATCTTGCCTCAAAGGCATACCAACCATATACATCATATCAAAACATAATTAAATGGACAATTACACTATATAGCATTTCATCACAAATACAACACATTCATGCATCCAAAAACATAGCTTCGTATTTTTAAGTTATACTTATCTCATCACACATAATATACATCTTTCATACTTTATGTCAATAATATATTTCATATGCATTCTACATACATTAGTCATATCTATACATTTATATTAAGTAATATTTAAGCTCAAAACTCAAATTATGTCAATCTTTACACACTTTACTCATATCACCTATTTTGACATCATACTAGTATAACATACATACATATCCATTATTTAAGCTCAAATCATCTATTTAACAAGCATTATAGGTTTTGGACATACTAAAATTCATTAATTTTTTCCCATACTAGGTTCTTCATAAATATATTTACTAACATACACATTTTATCATTTTACAAGTTTACATAACCATTTAATGCAATACACACATAATAACCATTAGGCACACTTAATGTATCATTCAGCCATGTTAAGTTCTACACTTCACTCATCATTAATTCTATCATTAGCATATGATTAGGCATGCTTACAATCTCATAACACAATAAAAGCCATTACATGGTCATATCCATTCATAAATACATTACTACACACATATACACAAACTTTAATTTGAGAATTCAATGCACGCAACATATACTTTATTGATTACACTTAAAATTGAGCTTATTTATACAACCAAAACCTCTACACACCTTGTCCTTTCCTTTCCCCTTTCCTTGCTTACTTCTCTTTACAAATATAGCACAAAATAAACTATAAAAATTCATAGAAAATTATACACATAACTAAACTTAAAACTAACTTAATATAACTCTTCTTGGGCACTTAAAAAACCTTAGAAAATTATAAAAACAATGAAAATAACTCTTACTAAAAAAAGTGTCACTGTTCACACCACTATTTCTACTTAAAAAATTCTACAATTAACTCTTGATTTCTTGTAATTGATGGCATGTACAAAAACTAGAGGATGAAAATAAAAGGTTAAATGTTGAATTAAGGGAGTAATTTAAGCAAAAGAGAAAGAAAAAATGGGGGAGGGAACTAAGAGGAGTTATCGACTTTAATGGAGAAAGAGGAAGAAGAAAACTATTGAATGGTTGGCCAAAATAAAGAGTTTGACCCCTTTATAAAGGCTATTTAATCCAATGGCTATTATTCTTCCCCTTTTTGATCTAATAGCCCTCATTAACCTAAAATTTTCATTTTTTTCTTAATTAAATTATTTTATCTCAATTAAACCCTTAATTAACATTTATTTTAATCACATAAAATCCTTTAAATCAAGACCTAAAAATTTTTGTTAATCGATGCTTAAAAACTTAGAAAAATTGATTAAAAACAACGCTTTTATCTTTGATCAATTTTTATAAAATACTTTTTGATATTTAAAAATTCCAATTCCAATGTAAATAGACTATTTGGAATATATAAGTATCAGGTTGTATCAATCTCGGGTCATTTTGAGCAAAAATGAAATATTTTGTAGCTCAACTTTAAATAGGTCACTATTGACAGGGCACTAGTAAAAAACTTAGCTTGTGTTTTTAACCATATTAATGACTTCATTTTCACTTCAAAATTTTCCCAAAATTATATTATGATTAATACTTCCATCCTATCACATTATTGTGACTCGAGTTTTGGGAAATACTATTCATATCAAGTACTATTCATAACCTTGAGATTTTTAAGTGTTGTAAAATAGGAATTTTTTATTACAAGGTTATGCCTTTTAGATTAAAGAATGCAAGGGAAACTTATCAAAGAATGGCTATCAAAGGGTTCCATGACCTAATGTACAAGGATGTTAAGGCTACCAAAGGGTTCCATAACTTAATACACAAGGAAGTTAAGGTTTACATTAGTGACATAATGGTAACATTAACCAATAGAGAAAAGCATTTCGAAGCATGAAAAGTTCTTTCAATGGCTAGACAAATTCAACATGAGATTTAACTAGAAAAGCATATTGGGGGTAACATCTGGCAAGTTACTTGAATTTGTGGTAAGCAAGAATAGAATAGAGGTGGACCCAAACAAGGTTAAAGCCATCATAAAAATGCTTATACCTAAGATGAAAAGTTTGGGGTTTCTTAGGAAAATACAATACAAAAGTAGGTTCAACTAAGCTCACAACCATTTGTGAACCCATCTTCAAACTCTTAAGAGAGAATCAACTTGGTGAATGGAATAAGGATTGACAAAAGGCATTCAAGGCTATCAAGCAGTACTTGACCAACTAACTAGTCTTAAAGTCACTTAGGCCTAGAGGAGTGTTAATTCTTAATTTGGCTAAAGAAGCAGGATCCATTAAAGTAATGCTTTTGCATGCAAATGAATTCGAGTTGAAGAATGTTGTAAACTACCTTAGCAAGAAATTACTCCCTTATAAGCAGAATACGTGGAACTGAAGAAGATTTTGCCTAAGGGTAATATGGGTTTCCAAGAAACTAAGTCACTAATTCTAATCTTACAAGTTTAAAGCTATGGCAAAACAAGACCTCTTATGTTACCTTTAAATAGCTTTTTCCTTAGTAGGCAAAATGGGAAAATAGATTCTATTTCTATAAGAGTTTGACATCACCTACATCATTAGAAAGACTATTAAAGGTTGTGTAGTGGTGAACTTCTTAACATAACAACCATTTAAATGAACACTAGGTCTAATCTTTTAAGAAGGATGGAAGATGTACTTTAATGGCATTATCAAATAGAAAGGTGTAAGTGCAAGTGTCCTACTTATCACATTGAAAGGAGAACTGATTTTTTTAGCCAAAATTTTAGAGTTCCAAGCAACTAATAACATAGCAATATGTTAAGCTTGTGTTTTTAGCTTAGAATCTTTGTACATGTTTGGGGTAAAGACTGTCGACATTTATGAAGATTCCATATTAGTCATTTAACAAGCAAATACAGCTTGAGAGGTCAAAAAAGAGAAAATGGCATAGTATATATGGATAATGGTTAACCAGGTAGAAGATTTGGATTGATACATGTTCCGTCATATTCCCCAATAGTAGAAATAACTAGTAGATACGTTGGTAGCTCTTATATCTATAATTCAATTCCCTAAGAAATTGCCTTTTAAACCAATCATAGACACAGGGATTCGAGAATTTTCCTAGTTTGGAGGATTTCCAATGATGAAAATTTTAAATATTGGATAATTCTTGAGGGATGTAAAGGGAAATTTTCAAATCAAGCTAGGTAGTTATAAAACCTAAAAGTCTATATGGACTGCAAAACTAAAAACTTTAGAAGTTTGTATGGAATTAAACCATGATCATCACTTAAGTCTGTATAGACTAACATCTAAATGGTTACTAGAATGTAGGGTTTGATCTCACATCATTTTAATGTGTCACTATATAAACCTTGTTATTTTTCTAGTAGGGGGAGAGTTTTTTTATGAAAAAAGAAAGAGAAGGTTCCTAAAACATAAAAGAAAAGAAAAATCCATTTGATGCCTTTATTTTCTCTAGACACCACCATCTTTTACCTCTCCTACTTCTTCACTAGAAAAAATAGTTAAAACCTCTATTGTAAAAGCTTGAAAGAAGGGTATTTTGCTTTAATTTGAGAAGATCAACTTTACATCACTTAGAGATCCTCCATATTTGAGGTAAATATTTGAGGAAATTGATATAAATGGCTTTCCATCATTCAATTAATTTTCATTTGATTGCTTATTTTTTATTCTTTTTTTAGTTTTCTTTTCTTTAGGTCTATGATCCTTTATGTAAATGAAGTCTTAAAAGACCTACTTTGAGGGATTTACTTCATTAGAGAAGAGAGATCTTTACCTTGTTCATTTGTTTGGTTTGTTTTAATAAGTTACATTTTGGCATTCTGTACCAACATATAGTTCACGTGGACTTTCTCTTATGAGGAACCATGGCTATTCGGACCTATGTCTCTAGATATCAAATTTTATTTGGTCCATATCGACCTATATCAATCATTAGTGCTATGTTTTTCTTTTATTTAAATTTTATTTTTTTAGATTGAATTTTAAATTACTCATTTTGATGGGTCTACTCTATTATAGGGAAAAGATTTTTATTTTTTTATTTGTTTAGTTCATTGTGAAATAGTGGCCTTTTTCTTTTAATGTTTCTTGCCATGTGGGAAATCCGCTCAGACCTCCACCAATATGAGAATAGGTTATATGTTTTATCTTTTATAGTATATGGAGACCTATATTTGATACAAATTCACATTTTGTATTAAAGTGATCTTATGTTTATTTCCATTACATTCTTTCTAAGTTTATTCTGCTTTGATTGTGGTTGTCATGATTTTGTTAGTGTACCCTAGAGCTATCTATATAAGTCCATACGAACTTCATTTCATGAGGATTTGAGTCCATCCAGACTCAGCCCTATCCCAACAGTTTTATTTTTTTTATGTTTGATGTATATGGTCAATTAATTATTTTTATAATCTTTTTAGATCTATTATAATAGGTTTTTTCATTGAAATCATTTGGAATATTTGCTTGTGTAATTCCATGCATGTTATACTAGGTACTTAAACTGATTTTTAGTCTAATTAAGAATTAAAGTCACATAAAATAAGGTGTTTTAATTAGTAAATGGGTTAATCGACATATTTTAAGGATTAAAGTCCTCTCATCCAAAATTATTTGAAAAATTAAAATAAAAGAATAAAGTTTTAAACAAAAAAGGATTTTTCAAATAGAAATGACTTAAATAAAATGTTTTTTTTAGAATCAATGTTCCAATAACAAAAATGGTTTTATTTGAATAAGAGTAAAATGCTTTAACTAATTAAATGACCTTGAAACTACAGCTTCATAATTTCCTAGAAAATGATTTTAATAAATACAATGAACATTTTTAATATATCATTTATAGAACCAATGTTTTATTTATCCAATATAATGATTTTGGACTAATGTCCTCAATTTAAACTAATTGGTTCGATTTCATGTATGTTGGATATGTATGATTTACTATTTTAATCTATGATATTTTATTTGTTTTTAATTTAATCGCTTTTGATGTGCAAATATGTTTATTTATTTAGTTCACAATAATAACATGCTTGAAGGGATTTAATAAAAATTAGAACTATTAAGATTAAAATCGGTACTATGTGGTGGGTATAATTAAGAGGGAACTCTTGAACTTAAAATCTCTTTAGTTTACTTTCTGTACTAACTGCCTAAGTGGTAACTCATGCTCACCATAAGGTAAATCACCTTACGGGGGACACTTGAGCTCCTGTCCTCATGTTGAATTTGGAACATACATTTTGGAGGCTTGTTTCAGTCTAGTCTAAGCCTATATTTGAGGCACCATCAATTGGTGACTTTACTGGGGTGTCCCCAAATGAGTTACTTTGAAAGTCTCTTATAATTAATATTGGTCTAATCTTTGGTTCTAAGGTTTATCATTTTCCAAAATTGCATATCATGTTAGAGCCTTAGAATAAGTTATGCATCCTTTTTTTTTTGCCTCGATGGCATTTTAAATCATCAAGCAATTTTCATCCAATTCGGTGGATTATTAAGGTTGATAATCACCACTCCAAGCCTCATACCTAAGGGTATATAAAATGGTGAACCAATAGGTTATTATTATTTGTCATTAGGAAGACCCATTTTAAGGGACCCCATTTGGAGGACAATAACCTTAAGAATGACTATACCATAGACTCATGTAATTAGCCTAGATACACTTCCCTTTAAGATATTTTAATAAATTATAATTGTATGAGATATGGACTTCTATTTTGAAATGATTTTACCTTTCTTAAAAGATAAGGTTTAAACCATTGGGCCTTTTATAACTAGGATAGATTAAACTAATTTTTGTCTTGAAATGGCTAGAATTCATCTAATAAGAATTGTCAAAACATCTTATGTGCTTAGAATAAAGAGCATTATGCTACTGATTTGAAACCCTAAATAATTCTTGTTCTTGCATTCCCCATTAACATTAAATACTCACCTAGGATAGTTATGGCTAGACCACATGCATGAGAGAATATATGGTTGAAAGGTGACTTGTATGTGTTTGTTTGCATTGCATATCATGCATAAATGTATACATGTATCATGCAATTTAATAATTGCCATGCACCATGTACTAACCCCTTATGGTTGGTAGCCATCATAGATCGATTGTTGAGGAAAGGTTAGAAAAGGTAGTAGAGTAAACTTATTCATAGATCACCTACACCTATTTTGCTAAGCATTACTGAGGAAACAATGGAGGATATGACTGAGGAGATGGAAGATCAAGTCTCCCTTACATACTGAGAGTTAAACCAAGTGCTTGAACGAAACAAGAGAGAACTAGATGAAACCCTAGTTTCCTTTAAAAATGAGATGTTTTCTATTTTGACAACCACCTTAAGCTAACACATGAATGCACAAGTTGGTGTGTCTAACACCTTAAACCAAAGGACACCCCTTTCACTTATATCACCACTAACTTAGATTCCACTCACACTTAAACTTGTGGATAATCGAAAGGAGGTTACCGAGTTAACATTGAGGATGACTATATAGAGGACCTGGATGACGATAATGATTTAGAAAGAAAGATCCCTCTTGTCAAATCTTTTATTGTTAGTGAAAAAGAAACTGCCATCCATAAGCTTCTAGAAAAAAATAGAAGCCATGTCACAGTTAGTTTTTAGTGGAAGAGGGAGTGATTTAAATGACATCGCACTTGAGTCTGATGAGCACTTACCCTATAAGTTTTATATGTTGGACATAAGCATGTTTAAAGGCACATTGGACCTTAAGGTATATCTAAAACTTTATACAACCATGATAAAATGGTAGAGGCTAACAATGAAATAAATTTTAGGCCTTTTTAGCATGTCATTAATTGGCAAAGCCCTTTATTAGTATCATAATTCGAAGCGAAGAACAAGGGAAGATTGGGGCGAGTTAGCCAAAGCTTTTGTTGACTAATAAAACTATAATATCCATGTTGAATTGACTCTAAAGGATTTGGAGTTGCTTAAATAAGAGAATAATGAGACCTTCATAGATTAGTTAGGGAGATAGAGGTCCATTATGCTAGAGATAAGGGATAAGTTGAAAGAGGTGGATCAGATCCAAATGTTTATTTGAAATGCCACCCTATATTTAAAGGATAGGTTAAAGGAAAAGGGAATTAAAGACTAAGAATCTTTTAAAGACATTGATATAAACTTGAAAGAGGGTATTAAAGCTAGAAAAGGAAAGAGAGAATTCAGTTCTAACTAGAAGGGAAATAATTAGGGCTCCCAAGGCATTAAAATAGCTGATATGTCTACTATGGTTGAAAGGCATTACTCCAACTTGGGATGATCTTTATCATAGTGTCTCAAAAGGCTATAAAAAGAAGGTAAGTTACAACCATTGCCTACTAGGCCTACTAAATCACAAAGGTTACTTAGGCATCGTGCTAATATTTTGAGTGCCATTATCATACTAGGCATCTCACTGATACCTGTAGGTCTTTGAGAAATGTTATTCAAGACCTAATTGATACCAAGTAGATTCTAAACCCCAAAGAAGGAAAGAGAAAGTAGTAAAGATCATGCCACAATGTTCCTCTACCAATTTTTATGCTAGAGTCAGGTTTAATAATATCGGTAGACATTTATGGCACTTTCACATATATGAGGTTGTCGAGTGTTTAGATAGTATGATAGCTGGAATCTAGTATGAGAAAGATTTCAAGGAAGAGAGTGAGAGAGAGAAAAAGAACATTAAGATTGAGTTTAAGAGAAAAGTTGCTACTAAGGAGTGTAATACTACTTCTAAGATTTAGTATAATTCTATCTTGGAACTTGAAGGGATTGTGAGTGAGATTGTTAGAAATGTGAGAGTTGAAGTGGCGACTCATAATGGTCATATAGTACTAAAAATACCACCCAAAGAAAAAGGGAAGACTCCTGAGGTTAAATAATCATGTGAAAAAGAAATGCAAGTTAAGAAATTAAAGAAAACCAGCTTAGGGATCTATTTGGGATTTACTTATAACTCTAAAGAACACCACTACAAGATGGCCTAAGCTTTATCTGAGACCTAAGTATCCACTCTTGCTACACCATAAGAGGTCTTAGAGGTTTTGCATGGAAAGAAAAAAGATATTATTTTTGTTGATGATCATGAGTTGCTTATTAAGGGAAGTAGTCATAATCGACCTTTGTTCATTAGAGCCATTGTGACACCCCTTACTCGATCCGATCACCGGACATGAATGAGAGGTAGAACACAATCAATATCCAACTCATTTTAAATTCACTTTACTTAAAAAATTCATTATACTTTAACCTTTTATTAGAAACTTATTTAGCTTGTAATATTTTTAAAATTTTGACCTAATCAAAACCTTACTAAGGGTACCATTAGAGATTATCAATTGAAAATTCAACAACATAATGGCTATCCAGTGACACTAGCCTAAAGAGTAACTTGTGAAAAGTAACACTTCTAAATACAATTAGCATTGCACACTCTCAACATGATCCTCCTAATCATCCAATATACTTATCATCTATAATAACAATACTCAATCATATCAGGACCATATAAACCATACTTTCACATCATAAGCATATATGCATATAGTCATATATAAATACATTCACATTATATAATAGAACAATTACATATACAAGTTTAGGCCTAACCCTTAGAAATATACATCAGTGCCTTACTACAAGATACATAATGCATATACAGAATGAAAGTCTATACCAAAATGAAATAGCTCATTTAATCTACACTACTTAGCTTAAGGCTTTACTCTAATCTACTATCTTTACCTGCGTATCATGAAAACAATGATGCACTAAACATAAAGCTTAGTGGTGTATTCAATAAAATATACATAATAATATATGCATATGGCATACATGATGATAACACAGTTCATGCATACACACATGACATATTAAAAATATGTACACATAATAAAGTTCATTAAATGCAATTCCTAATCCTAATAGTTATTTTAAATTACCAGTTATATTTTAAGTTATCTTTATAATCTTAATTATCTTTTGTATTATTACTTAATTCAGTCTATACTTAACAAGCAATAACTCTGACATAGGATAATAGGATGTTGGCCATATTGGGCTTATCATATGTGTAGTGGTCCACATTTTAGACCTTATAATGTCTACACCAATATAAACTAAATGTATAGTGGCCATAATGGACCTTACTGTAGTTACACCCATGTAGTGGCCTTATTAGACCTTACGGCTATTGCACTAGTATGAGAATCATGCAGTGACCCCATTGGACCTTACTGCTACTACAATGACATGAAATATATATATTAGTAAATATATGTACGTGTAGTGGCCTAATTAGACCCTATGACTACTGAACCAACATAGAGAGACATCAAAGTTCCATAGTAGTTATTAAACTCCCTAATTGATTGGTCAACCTGTCTAGTCTAGGTTGTCTAACTTATCATGTTCCATTTAATTTCATATACATTTATGTAATTTACATGCATTTTATAGGTTCTTTAAATCAATACTAAAACTCATTTAAGTAACTAGTTCTTTCATCCATATTATCATTCCTTTGCATTTCTCTATATAACTTAGGCTCATACCTATGCTAACATTATGTATATATAGTTCATTTATATGATCATGCATAATCATTCTTATTCCACAATATATATTTTCAAAGCCAAGTATTTCTTAATTCATTTTATGTTCTAAGTCATTGCAATTGCACATATTATCATGTCATAAACATAATTTCATTAATTTTATTACCATATGCTTATTTCTCCTTTGGTTTAGTCTATTTCGCCATTATAAGCTCCCATTATAATATAGGTTTTTGAACCCTAATAAGTATTAATTCAATTATATGTTAGTACTTAGTTAATATAAATCTTATACACAAACCATAGCTTAAGTTTTTCCACACCATGCATAGACACACTTGCACATACCATTCAGCCTACATAAGGGCACACTCATACCATCCATTTATTAGCTCAAATTCCATTTAAATCATTCCAATTAACATTAAAATATAATTAATTTCAAATTATACATGCTTATACTCAATATTTATGCAATTCAAGCATATGAACACATACTTTAAATGGTGAATTATGCACACATATTATATATCTTGTTGAATACACTTACAAATATATAATAATAGCCTCAAATGATCCTTTCTATACCTTCTAGTTTCCTTTCCCTTGAGTTGCATCCACTTTTTCTACAAACATAATGCATTTTCACTTAGAAAATCTCAAATAAAATTCTAGGCAATCCCAAATTTGAAATTGATTCAAGAAATACTTAATTGGCATTAAAATACAGTATATAAAAATATAAAATTGCATAATTGAATGCTTACTGAATTTAGAAGTACTATTCATCTATACCCTTAACCCTTAAATTCTCCCTAAAAAGCCCTTTTTCTTGCTTTGTCTCCCTTAATTCTTTGTTTAGAAG